>PUQB01000162.1:404527-472044 GCA_003024785.1 Selaginella tamariscina
GAATTCCCCTGCCATCTCTCCTCCTCCTCTCGTCTTTAATGTCACCTCAGTTACGATTAGATCAATTACGAGATTCATACAAGGAACTCAAGACCATTGTGGATTCGTTCGAGGAGTGGCGGCATTTCTTGGAAGGTACTGCGCATCCTATACAAGTTCTTATGGATCACAAGAACCTGAAGTTTTTTCAAACGGCTCGAGTCCTTAGTCGGTGACAAGCGAGGTGGGCGGAATTCCTATCACGTTTTGATTTCGTCATCGTTTATAGGACGGGTTTTCGAAATGGCAAAGCGGATGCATTGTCTAGGCGCTCTTACCTTTGACCAACCTTGGGCGATCCTGCACATGACTGCCAAAAGCAAGTGTTGTTAGGTCCTTGATGGACTTCGACTTACAGCACTACAGGTTCATCAGGCTCCAACAAATTCCACACTTCTATAAGACATCCATTTTTAATTGGCTACAGACGACTTGGCAAAGAATGTGTTTCACACATTAGTCCTGACATCGCAAGTTCCTCTTCCCCAATTCCCATTTCAACTACATGTTATTCGCCATATAGGACGGACTCTTGTACCGGGAAGGCTTCCTATACGTTCCTGTTGGTGTTTACAGGACTCGTGTGGTACAGGATTGTCATGATACCCTGGCTACATGACATTTTGGTGTGGCCAAAACAGTTGAGTTGGTGACTCGCAACTATTGGTGGCATAGGTTGCGAGGTTTTGTGGAAAGGTTTGTACAGAGTTGTGACACCTGCAACAGGTCGAAGATGCCTTGTCACGCGCCCTCTGGTCTTCTTCGTCCTCTTCCTGTTCCTTTTGCTCTTTGGAGATCCATTTTTATGGATTTCCTCATATATCTTCCTCCTTCTCGTGGACTCGATCCAGTTCTTGTGGTGGTTGACTATTTCACTAAACAGGCTCATTTCTTACCATGTAACAAGACTGCTACAAGCCAGACAACTGTTGAGTTATGATCCACGAAGTGTTCCGACACCATAGTCTTCCTAAGAGTTGTTTCTAATCGAGGTCTACAATTCATGTCCAAGTTTTGGCGAGAGCTTCTCTAGAGTCTATAGGTTAAAGCGTATCTTTCTTCAAGATATCACCACAAACTGATGGGCAGTTAGAACGCACAATTCAGACCTTAGAATAATATCTTCGTTGCTTCATCAGTTACCAACAGGATAATTGGTTGAACCTTTTTCCTATGGCGGAGTTTGCCTACAACAACTCCATTCACGCATCTACAGGCCAGACACCTTTCTTCGCTCTTACAAGCTACCATCCACATTTTAACTTTGCTCCTTCTGTTTCTCCTTCTTCCGCTCCTACAGTACAAGATCGTCTCCAACATCTTTGTCAGGTATAGGATAATCTTTGGGTTCATCTTCAGCAGGCACAAGAACGATACAAGCATCATGCTAATGTTCATTGTCAGCCGACACCTGCATATAAGATTGGGATCTTATATGGCTTCTTCGTCGGCATATTCGCACCAACAGGCCTTCTTCTAAGTTGGATTTTTAATGATTGGGCCCTTACAGAATTGCGGCTGAGGTCAATCCTGTAGCTTTCCAACTAGAATTACCATTTACGATAAAACTTCATCATATGTTTCACACCTCTTTGTTAAAGTCGTATCATCCTTCTCTTCTTCCTAGTCGTGCTTCTTCTCCTCCTCTTCCTGTGGTCATTGACAGTGAACTTGAGTACGAAGTTGCAACCATCCTTGATTTTTGTCTTCATCGCCGCCAACTTCAATACTTAATGGATTGAAAAGGTTATTTGCCTACCGATCGCACTTGGGAACCTGCATCCAACTTACTCCATGCTTCTTCCAAAGTTGCTGCTTTCCATCGATGTTATCCTACTAAACCATGTCTCAAGACTCGTGGAACTCGTCCTTAGGGAGGAGGTGATGTCACGACCTGATACAGGATGCAGGATTCCGATTATAAAATATAGGATACAGGATACAGGATATATCTATAGGATATCTTACAGGATCCTATAGGATATACCTACATGATATGCTACAGGATATGCTATAGGATATACTACGGGATATATTTCAAGATAAGGGTCATCATTTTTAGCTCATGACTAGATTAGGCTCATGACCAAATTAGCTTGGAGTTGTGAGCATAAAGCTCCGACCTAATTGTTGTATAATTAGTTACTATCAACACCAGTCAATCTACGATCATTCTTGTTCTTTATCTTGTCTTGCTCCTTACCTCCTGCTCTTGTCTTATTCCTGGTTCTCATCATGCTCCTGGTTCTTAATTCCTATCATGATCCAGTTCCTGTCCTGCTCTTGAGTCAAGCTTCCTCGGAATCTTACTCACTTCCTTGTTCCTGAATCGTGGCTTGACAGTGTGTGCGAGAAATAAAATTAACAAATCAATCAAATTACACACACACACACACACACACACATATAATATATGTGTGTGTGTGTGTGTGTAGTGTGTGTGTGTGTGCAAGAAATAGATAAATAAATAAAATTATACAGATACACAATATATAATGTATGTATATAGGTGTATATATATGTGTATATGTATATCGTGTGTGAGTGAAATAAATAAAATACAAATAAACAAACACACACACACACACACACACATATATATAATATAGGAGTGTGCGTGTGTGTGTGAGAGATAGATAAATAAATTTTATTATTAAAACACACATATAAATGTTTATGTAAATATAGATAAATAAATATACACCGGAGTGTGCGTGTGTGTGAGAGAGAGATTTCACCTGTGTGAATGCGCCTTCAAACCCTATTGCACCACTGCATCATTTGCATCGCCACACCTTCTGACAAAGAGAGATCTATACATCTATGGCACAACCGGCCACCGCCTTTCTTCTTGAAACCCTAAAATATACCTAAACCCTAAAAGAATAAATATATATTAACTAATTGAATATTCTTTTTAAGAATATACTTAAACCCTAAAAGAATAAAATATATATTGACTCTAAATGAATATTCTTTATTTATTATCATAATTTTAAATTTGTGTGCATGTGTGGGTGTGTGGGTGTATCACATACACCCCAAAAAATATAAATCATGCAGGGGTTTAACATATGTGTGTTATGAGAGTATTAAATTTCACATGTAGTTATATACAACACCATATATATACACATAGACATACGTACATAGTACTAATATATTGTCACGTCAGTACATATTATGGGATCATGCATGGTCTGTATGTATGAGAGAAGAGAGTGTTAAAAAATTAATTTTGTACACATTGCATATATTAATATACATATCATACACATATTATACAAATACATACATAGTACATAATTGTAAACATCAATACATATTTGGATCATGCATAGTGTGTATGTATGAGAGAAGAGAGACAATACATATTATGGATATGCATGGTGTGTATGTATGAGAGAAGAGAGAGAGTGTTAACAAATTAAATTCATACACATATATACATACACACGTGTATACACACAGACATACATACATATTAATATGTGTAAATTCAATGTGTTACATACAAATAGACTGAGTACATATGAATCATACATGCGTTAACATGATGTTTTTAATAAAAAGTAACATATCTCTCCAGTTTGGTTTAGGGTTTAAACCCAATACAAGTATTTTATTATTAAATTTTATATGGTACATAATATATATATTAATATAAAATCTTTATACTAATATAAACTAAATGCATGCACATTTTTCTAATTATTTACTCTAAACACTAAACATATGTAAGTCCCAGTGTAGAGTGTGTGTAACTATAAATATTTGGTTTTGGTTTTAAACTCTATATCGTAAATACAAAGCTTAATCCACTCATCGGCTTGTGCAAGTGTGTGCATATGTGTCTCTTAAGTGCTTCTAATGCATGTGCACGTGTATATATAAATTTATGATTGTGTTTATATATGTGTGCAAAAGAAACATTGAATAATTAAGAAAATAATATTAATAAACACACTATGAACATATTTTAAATTATACATAATAATATACATTTTATCTAATATATAGTCATATATAATTTTATAAAATATATTAATTTAATATTGATAATAAGGTTTAACATTGGAATATTCTTGAAATAATAAGAATTAATTGAGAAAATCCCATTAATATATACAAATGTAGAACAAGTACTGAAATAATTAACTAAATTAATTATGATAATCATGTTTAATATTGAATATTTTGGAATAATAAGAAAATAATAAAGAATATCCCATTAATATATTATAAGATGTAGATTAATTACTCGTAGTTAAGAAAATGATATTAATATACACACTATGAATAATTTTAAATTATACATAATAATATATCATTTTATCTAATATATAGTCATATATAGTTTTAATAATATATATTAATTTAATATTGATAATAAGGTTTAACATGGAATATTCTTGAAATAATAAGAAATTAATTGAGAAAATCCCATTAATATATACAAATGTAGAATAATTACTGAAATAATTAAGAATAAGACTAATTTAATTATGATAATCAGGTTTAATATTGGAATATTCTTTGAATATTAAGAAAATAATAAAGAATATCCCATTAATATAAGGAAATGTAAATTAATTACTCGAGTAATTAAGAAAATAATATTAATAAACACACTATGAATATATTTTAAATGATACATAATAATATATCAATTTATTTATTGTATAAGTATATATATATAATATATATAATATAACTTATAATATATACTAAATATTAAGAATGTAGAATAATTACTAAAATTTCGTAATATTAAACAGCTTGAATCACTTGAATCACATTAAATGCAATTTTATAAAACTCATTAATTAAAGTATATATGTCAGAGTGTCAGTTATTTGTGTCAACTCATCTTAAATTTTATTTTATTTTTTAAAAATTTTAATTTCTGACATAAGTATTGTCGGTTGACATGTAAATTTGAAAATGCATTTAATTTCACTCAAATTCAGATCTGGTTCTTTCTTCAGAAGGGTTTCTTCATTTTTGTAATTTTCATCTTCAGATCTTTTTTTTTTCTTGATAGTGATCAGCTCAGGAGACATTAAATTGTATTATTATTATAAGAAAGCACGGCGCTTCAGTGCTGTTTACAAGTATATAAACAAATTTAGAAATACTTATAAAGATTCACTCTCTTACATTCTCTCTTAAAATTAGAATTTAGGGGTTTAGGAATGCATTAGGATTACATTATATTCCGTTAATTTATCCGTTTAAACATCCTTTTTACTTAATATTCTCGGTTAGCCGGGCGGCAGGATTAATCCGCCATTTCTTTTTCGCCTCTTAAAAGATGGCGGGATTAATCTCTCCACCAGCTCTTTGAAAGCCATGGCAGATTAATCCTCTGCTGAAAAAACGACGGGATTAATCCCGCCGATAACTCTCTCAATTATGAAGAGTTACCAAATTTATTAAAAAGAGTTGTCGACGGATTAATCCCGCCAACCATTCTAGAGGTAGAAAGGGGTGGTGAGGATTAATCTTGCCACCACTTCCCTGTTTTAAATATTTATAGGCAATTTATCCCGCTGATCAATTTTGGACGCAGAAAAGCATTGGTGGGATTAATCTGCCACCCCTCGAGATCTCTCTGAAATCATAGCTTCGGAGAGTTGTGGGCGGGATTAATCTCGCCACCTATTCCTCGTGTGAGAGTTGTGGGCGGGATTAATCCCGCCGACTCTTCCTCGTTGGAGGGTGTTGCAGCGAGATTAATCCCGCTGCCTCTTCCTCGTCGGAGGGTGTTGCAGCGAGATTAATCCCGCTGCCTCTTCCTCATCGGAGGGAGTTACGGCGGGATTAATCCTGCGCCTCTTCCTCGTCGGAGGGAGTCAATGGCGGGATTAATCTCGCCGCCCTCTTCAACGGGGAAAGTCAGCGACGGGATTAATCTCGCCGACCATTCCTCGTTGGAGGGAGTCGTGGGCGGGATTAATCCCGCCCACCAGTTGTATTAATCAAGCATGAGATATTATTCCTATACATAATTATGTATTATTGCACATGCATATTATTAAGCACCCGCAATTCAGATTTCTTAAAATATTGCATAAATAGATATCATAAATAACACAATTATTTATGTGTAGGATAATATGTTTAATACTAGAGATAAAGTATGTCTTCTTCGGAACAACGAAATAGTTGGCACTAAAACTATGAAATTCAAGATGATAATGCATCATGTCACAATATTGCCTAAAGATCTTGTGTGTATGTATGGGTGAACACCATTTGCAAGCATGTTGAGGTTTTGGTAATGGAATTTAAGGAGGGTTCTCCTATATTGTGGAATTTGGATGAAGTCAAGGTTGACATAAAATATGCAGAGTCATAAACAAATAGTAGTATGAGTTCACCAGATGATGGCTTGCTTACTATTATGGATGAGGTGATTCTTTTTCTTCATGAGATCGAGGTTGGGAGAGGCATCATCACAGCTATAAATCCAATGGAAGTAGTGTCAGAAGAGAAACTAGGGGCCGACTTCGTGGGTGTAGTTGTGACAGAGGTTTCACCTAATGGCACACTGCATCATGGATCCCTCGTGAGGTGGCAAACATCTGAATTAAGATGGTGAGATGGTTCAACATATTTGAGTTGGATTTTAATAATAACAACCCAGAGGACAACCCATATTTGAAGAGGTTCCTTGCATTGGTCCTATTGGAAAAAAAAGGCGATTCATAAGTTGCAGATCTTCCCTTGCAAGTTTTGGCAAGAGGGTCAAGATGGATCCTACATCTTCTACAAGTGTTACTAACATTTCCACGATTAATTATTGTAAGAAGAAGTGTTGTCAGATGGCAGACCGGAATGAAATTACCCAATGTAGACATGTCTTTCGTATGTTCACCCAAAAGCAAAGGCATGAGTTTGTATATGCTACACTAACTAGGTGGAATGGCCTTGAACACAGGTTATCAGAGTACATCCATGGTATTTAATAAGGTGGCCATCTGCTTCAAAGCTTGGTACACTATATATGGGATCCCAAAGACCACGTTCCCATCGGAGGGATGAGTGGCTAGATGGAGTGCGAACCTCAATACATGGGAACACTTGCCTGGTTAAAATCTGCTCTCACATTATGGCAACCATAGAAATACTCAAGGCTTTTGTGGAAGCAAATGCAAACAGGATGTCTCACAAATGCCGAACCACAAATGCAGGGGTCAGGGAAATCTCAAGGTTTTGCCTTCAATCTACACTCAATTGAAGCTGTGTGAACATGTGAACAAGTGCCTCAGTTTGATGGGGCTTCAAGCAATCTGCACTGGTACTTTTAACAACATATGGAATACTCATTTTAAGGATGTGGAGATTGCAAAACACTCTAGCTTTTCCAAGTGTGACACTTGTACATCAATGAAGGCTGCAGAAGCTTGTGCAAAAAACCTTGGTGGAGATCACTGTCATTCAAAAGAACATGGAGGCCACATGATTATACAACAAACTTGTTGGTTTCAGTACTATGCCACACCGCATACTTTCTGTGTCACGCCCATTAGAATACATGTGCTTGATCATAATGGATCATTCAAGACCAGCATTCCAAAGCTCGTTGCAACACCAAAGTGCCTTGGAAATGTCATGAAACTTCCGATTTCATTGATAGGTGTGTTAACACATGAACATGGTTGTGAGTCATATGGACACTTTTCACTTCCACATTGGTCTAGCGACTCAAATTTCACTATTGGGTCGTTGGTCATGTGTTTCAAAAATCTTGAAGCCCACTCACAAACAAGTCCTATGAGTGATCTCAAGTGAAGAAAAAACACCTTTAACCTTTACATAATGCTCTCATGAACGTCTGCACTTGAGGCTACTTGGGAATTTGAGAGGCATTGTCAGCAGCCTGCACAAAACAGATGGCCCTGTTAAGAGTTCAGGTTTAGTGGAGGGATCTAGATTAAATAGTGTACATGTGTCCTCAACATTAAATAAGCTTCCTCATCATTTGCTTTTACAGATGGATAATTGTGCAGGCGAGAACAAAAATAGGTAATCATTTTAGTTAAGGGTTTCTCAAGCTCATACTTACTTTTATTTTCTAGATATGTGCTAGCATACTTGTCAATGCTTGTTGCCAAAGGTGTGTTTGAGACAATCACGCTCAGTTTCCTTCTGGTTGGTCACCTCATGAAGATATTGATGCGTTCCTCAGCAAGGTCTCCAACTTTACAAAAAAAAACAAATGCACTTACCTTATCGCATATGATGGATCTTTTTGAAAATTGCATCTCCAAAAAAAGTTGTGCTTTGCTTGTGACTGAGATGCGAGACTTCAAAAGTTTCTCAAGGAGTATATAAAAGAGAGGAGCGATTCTTTAGTTGGTCACCTTGTGCTGCTATAATTCTTTTTCTCCATAAGAGATGGTATACCTATTATGCAGTACAAGTTATGGCATTAAGAGCAGGAGTGGTTATCGAAAGAGGGCTTAATGCCTTCAAAAGTGGAGAGGATAGAAAGCCACTTCTCCTAGAAGGACAACCAGACCCTATTCCATTAAGTGCCCAGCTCAAGGAACAAGAGGTTATAATTAATGGCATTAAAAAATATGTGGCATGAGTTCAAAAATCAATGTCAAAGAATTTTAATAAGGCAAACTGGTTACTCAGAACTATATAAGCATGTGGTTGACTATTGGGAAATTATGGTTTGAGAGTTAGAAGGGCCTACTGTCACAAGTACAAAATTGCAACACCTTTTTTGGCCTAAAACAGGTGGCGAGAGGGGATTGAAATGACATCACTGAGCATAGATGACATAGAAGCCAATAGTGATGTGGAAGTGCAAACCCACACTTTGTTAGACAAACGAACCAAAAATCTAAAGCATACTTTGATTGTTGCAAGGATCTTCAAAAACTAATGATGGTCTCATTACTCCAGATGTGTTATATAATCAGCCTATTTGGATGGGTTAAATTATTGACATACCTGAAGTAATCACAAAAATAGTATGGTTAAGGTTGCATGGTTCAAACCATAAAAAAGGCGACATGAGAAGGAGAGCAAAGATATAATGGATGCCTAGAGAAAACATGGTCTCCCAATCAAAAAGACCCAACATATTTTATAAATGTTAAATCCATTCGATATGGGTGGATGTCAAGAAGCGTTGATAAAGTCACGATTAACAAACTGCAAGAGAATGTATGTTTTCTAAAGCTTAAAAATTACAAAATTATAAAATATTGTATATTTAATATTCATAATTATAATAAGCTCTTTAATAATAGTATATATAAATTTATAAAAAGATATGGAAGATTGACTATATTATATAGGATTTTGTATATTATATATATATTATTACTAATACAATTTTAAATTAATGTTATATTTAAATATTAATATTTAATGACACATCATATTTATATAATGTACCTCTTATGCTCTTTCTTAATTTTTATATTAAGCCCATACAATCTTAAATATAATATATTATAATTTAATACCTTCTACTTTTATAATGTTATTAAGTTTTGGTCCATGAATGCTATAATTTATTAAAGGGTCGATTACAAAATAGAATATTCTAAAGAATATTTTATCTTCAAACATATTCTAAAGAATATTCCTTTAATATTAGAAAATGCTAATTAAATAACTAAAAATGGGACTATAGACATGCCCATTTAGTTACAACTTGCATTGGTAACCATTCAAGGCATATGGTACAACCATAGGTTTCCATGAGAAGACCCCTCCTCTCCAAGACTTTGGTGAGAGCTAGTTTCGTCTCATCAATATATAAGTGTCTTGAGTACTTATTTCCATGAGATATTTGCCTAGGGAGTTCACTTTTACTATAGGAGCGTGTACGGCTGGGGTTTAATTTGACCTTTTTTGATAGTTGATGGTTTAGGGTGGGGGTTAACAGTTTTTTTTAAAATTTTATTTTTATGGCTTGGGGTTAGCCCATTAGGGTATGTAGGGTATGGCTCAGGGAGTGTCGAGTGCAGCCGGATTAGCAGGCGCAGCAGATTGAGACATAATTATCCATTTGCTTGAAGAGGATAGGAGAGGAGTAGTGGCCCTGGGTTTTGTGAGAAGTTCAAGTGATTCAACCTATTCTTAGATCAATGAGACAGGGAAATCAATGAGAATGAGATCCCTGGCCTGGTGGGCAATTGCTGGTCATTTATTGGCCCAACGAATTTGGCATTGACAGAGAAACAGAGAGATATTGCTACCATGAAAATGAGGTTTTTAATTCGTGTGGAGCAAGTGCAATCAAATGGTTTAGGCCATGGCGCTTCCGTAGAGGTTGAGAGTGCTAGTGTTGTTGGTGTTGCTGCTTCTTTGGAGTTTGGGAAGTTCTTTCATGTCGGTCTACACTCGAAGCTTGCGACTCCAAAGCTCACATATGAGTGGAAGAACTCGTTTAAACAAAAAGAAGAAGCTGCGAGAACAAGGCAGGGATGATCATTTGAGTTGTTCCCTATGACAAGGATGGCGAGCCTGTGTTCGGGATTTTTTGCTACGAGTGTAGTGAGCCTTAAGGGAAAGGGGTGAAGGACTCGTGCTACAATTTTGTTATCAAACATTGTGCATGTCCAAGCATGGAGAAAATATGAGGAAGAGAAGAGTTGGGAGGAGCTTGGATCTTGACGATGTCGCTGAAGCGGGGCCTGAAGCAGCTGAGGGTGGGGAAGAGTTCCAGTCAACATTCATGCTTGTCCAGATGCTAAACGAGCTGATCAAGAGGATCTGAGAATGGCAGTGGAGATGCTACTCTCTGATGTGGTGGAGAAGTTCAAGTCAGACTCTGGAGTTAAGTTCTCTGTTTATCAGCCAAGTGTTTGTGGTTTTAAGGAGTGTGATGTTTGTGGGAAGCTGATGCCATGTTTGCAAAGGGCAGCTTGGAGAACAATCTCACTCAGCATATCATGTCAAGCAAGCATCAACAAGGTCGAGATGCTGCCCTGGAGCCTGGCCGCCCAAGCAAGAAGCAACGAAACAAACGATGCTCCACTTAAAAAACAAGGAACTCTCTTATCTTTTGTCTTGAAAGGTTAGTTTTTATTTTTGGTTTCATTTATTTTCTTATTCCTATGCTTGCTATATTCTAAATATTATTTTCAGGGACTTGGAATGGAGTAGAAGCAGCTCATGCAACACCATCAAATAGCTCATGTAGCCACAGTAAGTGAAAACAATTTACCCACTTTATTTCTGAAAAATATTTTGAGAAAAATAAACATGTGTGTTCATGAGTTCTTAGGTTCTAAAAAATATTGTCATGGGTTGTGGCAAAAAAACATGTATACGAGTTTGTCACTTATGACCTTATGGAGTTTTTGCATGACTCGAAGTGCGGCTCAAAGTGGTACCTAGACCCCTACTACAGAACGACCCTGAAGCTGGAGCATGGCCGAGAGGTGGAGGTTTCAGGCACTTTTTGGCATGATGATTGTCTATGCTCCTTGGAATATGGAAATTAGTGCACAAATGTTCAACCATCCCCAACTTGTCGGACTTTCGAGCTAGAGTTGCTAGATCTGCAAAATCTCAGTTCAAATGAGGGGAGCGTGCTGTTGTGCCCGGTATGAGAAACGACTTCATGACAACAGAGGAGTGGCTGCAAAAAAGTCAAGTAGTTAGCTCCTAGAACCGAGATTTGCAAAAGAAAAACTTTGTTCTGCATGTGAGGAATGTGGCTCTCTCGACTCGCTGCAAGACACTTCGAGAGACTCTACGTGAATCTGTGGTTAGGAAGGACGTTGGGAAGTTTTGTCATGATATTATCGAGGCCCACAAGAATGGAAGTTTGATGGAGAGGAGGCCCTTTGGAATCTCATGCTCGATATTGCTTAGAACCTCAACAAAGCAAAGCAGGGATTTAGATACCACGACACAACGAAGCAGATCTTCCAAGTCATCCGGATATGGGGTGCAACCTGGATGCACAACTTTTTTAGGCTCAATATGAAGGGCCCGGATATCAGCTCGACAAAGAGAGCCTCGCTGAAGGCTTTCTGATATCGAACCGGTATCAATAATGAGAGCTTTGAAGCCATCGCCAACAACTACAAGTTGAAGATGCAACTTGAATTCGGGAGTGTTCCAGTGACTGTAGCTAAGGATGAGACTGCGATCAAACAAGCTGTAAGGTGGGACACCAAACATGACGTTCTACTGGGGTTTTGCGGGGAAAAGCTGGAAGGTCACTCATGCAAGGAGCAGTTTGAGGTGGAGGCCGGCGATGGAGAGCAGGGCTACTGCAACATTGTTGAGGCTTTTGAGAGAGAATGTGAAGGCCTCGTGTGCAAGGGTGTTCATCGTGAACCCTTTGCATTCAAAACTTCCAAATCTTGTTTTGGGAGTTTTACACACTTGCAACAAGTTCAGATCAGCGGATGTTAGAAGACAGTGGGAGCATATTCATATGTTCTAGGAGAAGGGCTTGCAACCAGTTCTTGGGCCTCTCATAGGTCATTCCTCTAATGGTGATTCCCGCCGCATGTCGTGCATGTTGGAGGACATGCTGTAGGCTTCGAATGTGTACAGGGTGCCGTGGGAAGCCTGGTTCTTATCTGCGGATGTGGGAGAACATGGTGATCTAAGTAAGCTTCACGATTAAGTCTTTATTCATTTGGTGCTCGCGTTGGATGTGGGAGAACATGGTGATCTAAGTAAGCTTCACGATTAAGTCTTTATTCACAACGGGAAAAACTTATCAACCCGCTGGATAGTGTACAACCCGATGCAGGATACAGGTTTTCGGATACAGGATACAGGATGCAGGATTTCGGATACAGGATACGGGTTACAGGATATGCCTGCAGGATATTCCTACAGGATATACCTATAGGATATTCCTATAGGATATGCCTATAGGATATGCTACAGGATATGCCTAGAGGATAAGGGACACTATTCTTAGCTCATGACTAGATTAGACTCATGACTAGATTAGCTTGGAGTTGTGAGCATAAAAGCTCCGACCTAATTGTTGTACAATCAGTTACTATCAACACCAGTCATTCTACGATTATTCTTGTTCCTTGTCTTGTCTTGTTCTTGTCTTACTCTTTGCCTCCTGCTCCTGTCTTGCTCTTGGATCCTGTCTAGTTCCTATCTTGTTCCTGGATCCTATCCTGCGCTCCTGTCTTGCTCCCGGATCCTATCCTGATTGTCCTGCTCCTGGATCCGTCCTTTCTGTTCCTGTTCCTAGTTCCTGTCCTGCTCTCGGTCCTGTTCCTGAGTCAAGCCTTCCTGTTCGGAATCCTACTTCTTCCTGGTTCCTGGATCGTGGCTTGACAGTTTGATAGTAACTGCTTTCATAGCTCTTCGTTTCCTAGCTACTTTTTTTTCCTTGATTCTTTTCCTTCGTTTTTCTCCTTTCTTTCTTTCATAAGATCATGGCTGATTTTGAGCACTTTCAACGCGAGCACCAAATGTTGCTTCATGAGCTGGCCACTTTGCGCCAAGTGGTCACCGATTGCAAGGCTCCACCCATGCGGCACATGCAGCTGCTGATGCATCCTCCAAGGCTGCTGCGCAGGCTCTCTCTCAGGCATCTGGTTCCTTCTTCATCGAACTTTTCGGAGCCGAAGATCAGCATGCCAGAGAAGTTCAGTGGCAACCGTGCCGATTTCCAAGGTTTCCTGAATCAGATCCGGCTCTTGATCCGCATGCAACCACGCCGCTACTCGACGGATGCACAAAAGGTTGGCCTTTTGGCATCCTTACTAAGTGGATCTCCACGAGCTTGGGTTGCTCCCTTGCTGGAGCGTG
Source organism: Selaginella tamariscina (assembly GCA_003024785.1). Lineage (NCBI taxonomy): Eukaryota > Viridiplantae > Streptophyta > Lycopodiopsida > Selaginellales > Selaginellaceae > Selaginella > Selaginella tamariscina. Next base: position 418,343 of record PUQB01000162.1, read on the forward strand.
ACGACCCATTGATGGAAGACTTTGAAGGTTTCGTGGCTGCCTTTGAAGCCTGTTTGGAGATCCTGATAAGTACCGTTCTGCATGCACAAGTTACGGAAGCTCACACAAGGATCCAGACCAGCTTCCGTTTATGCATCCGAATTCAGCAATTGTGCACGAACATTCCATGGGACGAGACTGCATTGATCGAACACTTTCCGTTTTGGGCTGAGGGATGATGTGAAGGACCTTCTCCTTACGTTACCGGATGCTCAAACGTTAGCGGAGATCATGCAACAGGCCGTTCGCTGCGACAACCGTTTGTTCGAGCGCCGTCAGGAAAAATTCCGTCAGCAGTTCCTGCCAACCAATCCTGTAGCCGTAGCACATGTTCCTACGACACCTTCTGGAGCAGTTCCTATGGAGGTTAACAAATCCAAGCGTGGCCCACTTTCAACTGCTGAGAAGCAACGTCGTCGGGTGAGAACCTATGCTTGTATTGTGGTGCAGCAGGACACAAGGTGGCGGAATGTCCTAATAAAGCCAGAAGTTCAAGACGCGTGAAGCCGAAGCTGAAGTTCAGTCGGAAAACTTCAATGTCCACTTCGTCTAGGAGCCGCGAAGTTGGACGTAGGTGCAGGCTCCATTGGTGCTGCTCATACCATTCCATCACTCAAGTTTCCTGTACACATTCGCCTCAATAACGAGAGCTCAAGGAGTTTGCCCTGTTAGACACTGGTGCAAATGCATGTTTCATGGATGACACTTTTGCAGCTCAGCATGGCATTCCGGTGGTGAAGTTGAAGCGTGCAGTTCCTGTAGAGGTGGCCGATGGTCGTTTGATTGCTTCTGGCGCAGTTACCCACGCTACCACACCTCTCTCTTGCAGTCATGGGCATTCAACTGTTCGATTTCCTTCAACTTGATCAAGACTCGGTCGACTCCCATCATTTTTGGCATGCCATGGTTCGTTGTTGCAAATCCGCAGATCGACTGGAGGTCTAGGACGCTCACGTTTTCCTCTCCAGCAGCCAGGATCAATCCTGTACCTTCCTGCGTGCAGGATACATCCTTGGTGTCTGAGGCAGTACAAGCTACAGGATTGACCGTGCCTGTTCCTGTACCAGTGTTGAAGACTCTTCCTCGACAGGATTCACCTCATGTCAGTTCCTCAGCACATCCGCAGGTTCTCTCCACTCCTGTAAGTTTGCGGATTCCTGTACAGGGTTCTTCCAATCCTGTATCAGTGTCGAAGGTTCCTCCTCAACAGGATCCACCTCCTGTTGGTTCGTCAGCACACTCACAGGCTTCCCTCACTCCTGTGCAACCACGGACTTCTGTACAGGATTCTTCCAATCCTGTACACTCGTCAACATCCACACAGGTTTCTCCCAATCCTGCCTCCTTTTGTTACTCTTGCTCTGTTCCACCCCCAAGATCCTTCCTCTTTTTCAGTCACAGCTCCCTCCTTCTCCTCTCCGAGTTCTTACCACTACCATGCATGAACTTACCACTGATCCTGCTCCTTTCCACCTTTTTGCCTTTCAAGTAACTCCTACGTCCTCTTCTACCTTTCCTGTGTCTGACTCTCCTGTTTTTCAATCTCCTTCGCCTACTCCTTCTCCTTCTCCTCCTTCTTCTCTACCATCCAAGTACCACGACTTTAAGGACGTTTTTGACAAGCACAAGGCTACAGTTCTTCCTGTTCACAGGTCCTACGACTGTCCTATTGATCTTGCAGAAGGAAAGACTCCACCGTTCGGACCGATTTACGCATTGTCACCCACAGAGTTGGAGGTTCTTCGCCAGTACATCGAGGACAACTTGGCATCCGGCTTCATTCGTCACTCAAAGTCCCCTGCAGGAGCGCCTATCTTCTTTGTCAAGAAGAAGGATGGGAGCTTACGTTTGGTTGTGGACTACAGGGGTTTGAATCAAGCACCATTCGGAATCGGTACCCGTTGCCATTGATCCCGGAACTTCTCGATCGGCTGCGAGGAGCAAAGGTGTTCACGAAGATCGACTTACGAGGGGCCTACAACCTTGTACGGATTCGTCCCGGCGATGAGTGGAAGACTGCCTTTCGTACAAGGTATGGACACTTCGAGTACACGGTGATGCCTTTCGGCCTTACCAATGCCCCAGCCGTGTTCCAACACATGGTGAACGACATCTTTCGTGACTTCTTGGACCAGTTTGTGGTGATCTACCTCGACGACATTTTGATTTTCTCCAAGGACCAGGCGGCACATGACAAGCATGTACGATTGGTTCTACAGCGGCTTCGTGAGCATGGCTTGTATGCGAAGTTGGAGAAGTGTTTTTTCGATAGGGATTCTGTGGAGTTCTTGGGCTACATCGTCTCTCCTGCTGGCGTTTCCATGGACATGCACAAGGTGAAGACCATCGTGGAGTGGGAGAGGCCCAAGTCTGTACGAGATGTACAATGTTTCCTTGGCTTTGCAAACTTCTACAGGCGGTTCATACAGGACTTCTCCAAGCGTGTACTTCCACTCACGGAACTCACCAAGCGCACAGAGGTTTTCTCTTGGTCCGACAAGGCGGAACATGCATTCACAACACTCAAGGACACCTTCACGACAGCTCCGATTTTAGCACATCCTGATCCTTCTCGTCCTTTCTTCGTTGAAGCAGATGCCTCGGATTTTGCAGTAGGATCCGTCCTATCGCAAGTTGGAGAGGACAAGTTGCTTCATCCTGTAGCTTTTCACTCTCGTAAGTTCCTGTCGGCGGAGATCAATTACGAGATTCATGACAAGGAACTCAAGGCCATTGTGGATTCGTTTGAGGAGTGGCGGCATTTCCTGGAAGGTGCTGCACATCCTGTACAAGTTCTTACGGATCACAAGAACCTGGAGTACTTTCAAACGGCTCGAGTTCTCAGTCGGCGACAGGCTAGGTGGGCGGAGTTCCTATCACGTTTTGACTTCGTCATCGTCTACAGGCCCGGTTTTCGGAATGGCAAGGCGGACGCATTGTCTAGGCGCTCTTACCTTGCACCAAGCCCGGGCGATCCTGCATTTGACTGTCAAAGGCAAGTGTTGTTGGGTCCTGATCGATTCCGGCTTGCGGCACTGCAGGTTCATCAGGCTCCAGCAATTCAACACTCCTACAGGACGTCCGTTCGCAGTTGGCTACAGACGACTTGGCAAAGAATGTGTTCTCACACATTCATCCTGACGTTGCAAGTTCCTCTTCCTCCAGTTCCCGTCCAGACTACAACCTGTTCACCATACAGGATGGACTCCTGTACCGGGAAGGTCTCCTGTACGTTCCTGTTGGTGTTTGCAGGACTCGTGTGGTACAGGATTGTCATGATACCCCGGCTACAGGACATTTTGGTGTGGCCAAGACAGTTGAGTTGGTGACTCGCAACTATTGGTGGCCTGGGTTGCGAGGTTTTGTGGAAAGGTTTGTACGGAGTTGTGACACCTGCAACAGGTCGAAGATGCCTCATGCACCTTCTGGTCTTCTTCGTCCTCTTCCTGTTCCTTCTGCTCCTTGGAGATCCATTTCTATGGATTTCCTCACAGATCTTCCTCCTTCTCGTGGATTCGATGCAGTTCTTGTGGTGGTTGACCGTTTCACCAAGCAGGCTCATTTCCTACCCTGCAACAAGACAGCTACAGGTCAGACAACTGCCGAGTTGGTGATCCGAGTGTTCCGACATCATGGTCTTCCTGAGAGCATTGTTTCCGATCGAGGTCCACAATTCATGTCCAAGTTTTGGCGAGAGCTTCTTCGGAGTCTACAGGTTAAAGCGGATCTTTCTTCAGGATATCACCCCAAACTGATGGAGTCAGAACGCACAATTCAGACCTTGGAGCAATATCTTCGTTGCTTCATCAGTTACCAACAGGATAATTGGTTGGACCTTCTTCCTATGGCGGAGTTTGCCTACAACAACTCCATTCACGCATCTACAGGCCAGACACCTTTCTTTGCTCTTACAGGCCACCATCCACGTTTTGACTTTGCTCCTCCTGCTTCTCCTTCTTCCGCTCCTGCAGTACAGGATCGTCTCCAGCATCTTCGTCAGGTACAGGATGATCTCCGGTTCATCTTCAGCAGGCACAGGAACGGTACAAGCATCATGCTGATGCTCACCGTCAGCCGGCACCTGCATACAAGATTGGTGATCTCGTGTGGCTTCTTCGTCGACACATTCGCACCAACAGGCCTTCTTCTAAGTTGGATTTTCAACGATTGGGCCCTTACAGGATCGTGGCGGAGGTAAATCCTGTAGCTTTCCGACTCGAGTTACCATCCACGGTGAAACTTCATCCTGTGTTTCACACCTCCTTGTTGGAGCCGTATCATCCTTCTTCTCTTCCTGGTCGTGCTTCTTCTCCTCCCCCTCCTGTGGTCATTGCTGGTGAACCTGAGTACGAAGTTGCAGCCATCCTTGATTCTCGTCTTCATCGCCGCCAACTTCAATACTTGGTGGATTGGAAAGGTTATTTGCCTACCGATCGCACTTGGGAACCTGCATCCAACTTACTCCATGCTTCTTCCAAAGTTGCTGCCTTCCATCGGCATTATCCTGCTAAACCAGGTCCTAAGACTCGTGGAACTCGTCCTTAGGGAGGAGGTGCTGTCACAACCCGATACAGGATACAGGATTCCGGATACAGGATACAGGATGCAGGATTTCGGATACAGGATACGGGTTACAGGATATGCCTGCAGGATATTCCTACAGGATATACCTATAGGATATTCCTATAGGATATGCCTATAGGATATGCTACAGGATATGCCTAGAGGATAAGGGACACTATTCTTAGCTCATGACTAGATTAGACTCATGACTAGATTAGCTTGGAGTTGTGAGCATAAAAGCTCCGACCTAATTGTTGTACAATCAGTTACTATCAACACCAGTCATTCTACGATTATTCTTGTTCTTGTCTTGTCTTGTTCTTGTCTTACTCTTTGCCTCCTGCTCCTGTCTTGCTCTGGATCCTGTCTAGTTCCTATCTTGTTCCTGGATCCTATCCTGCGCTTTCCTGTCTTGCTCCCGGATCCTATCCTGATCCTGTCTGCTCCTGGATCCGTCTGTTCCTGTTCCTGTTCCTATTCCTGTCCTGCTCTCGGTCCTGTTCCTGAGTCAAGCCTTCCTGTTCCCGGAATCCTACTCGTTCCTGGTTCCTGGATCGTGGCTTGACAGATAGAGGGACAAAATCACTCTTTCTCGGATAGCAGCTTGCTCATTTGAATGATGTTTGGGTGGTGTTTTCATAGTGATCATGGTCTTCAAGCGTAGGATGTGAGGCGAGTTGACAGCCAGAACTGGCACAGTGCTCAGAGGATTGCGTCGAGAAAAGGTTCAAGAGATCCTACAAGCTTTACGAGCTCTAGAGAGCGAGAGACTTGAGAGACCTCTTGGGACGGAGGTATATCTGGATGTGGTTGCCTCCTACATCGATATTTTTCTTTCACATGTGAAAAGCTTGCGAGAGAGGGTCCAATCTGCTGCAAAAGTCTCATTTTTTCTAAGGTAAATTTGCATTTTGGAAAAATTATTTTTTAAATTAAATTAATTTTTTAATGTATTTCATGTTATGATGGCTGTGGATAATCCAAAAGAAAAAGGCAATCTCAAGCACAACTTTCTGAGCGGGAGACTTTTCTCGATGTTCAATTGTCTTGCCATTTTTGTTGTGTTTTGATAAGGTATATTTTTTAAAAAATTAAAAAATTGACAAGTTTTTATATTTTTTAATATTTAAATTGTGATTTTTCTCAGATACTTTTGTGATTTTCATGGCAACTCCCAGTCTGCTCACAAAGATTGGCTCTGATGTTGTGAGAACTTCTTCTCCAAAGTTGGAGGGATGGTTCAGTATGAGCGGTCCTACGATGGCAAAGATATAGTTGACAATGTGGGAGCGATGAACTAGATTGCTGCGTATGAGGCGGAAGGCAATCTTAGATTCTCAAAGGCTCACTCAAAACAAGAAAATATTTGGGAGGAGATGGAGATGGAGAAATGTGTCATAGTTTACTAGACTTGACCCTTTACTTTGGAGGTTGATTGTTGTTACCTACTGTACTATGTTGATGGACCCTAGATGTAATGAGAAACAACCCTGCTTAGTGCATTTAAGTTGTTTAGGGGTAGGCCGACCCGACTTATCTTTAAATGTCGCAAAAAACTCTAAGCGAAGGTAGCACTTACCTTTTAAAAAACCCACCCCAATTTTGACGTCCTAGTTAATATGAGTTTGGCATATTAAATAGGGTTAGGAACACCTAGGGTTGACCTAACCTAGGGTTTTCCTAACCACACCTTAAAACCCCCACCCCTTGGGTAGGGTTTAGGGGTAGGGGTTAGTGTGCAAACTCATCTCATTAACTAAGGGTTGGCATTCCGTGCCAGCCCACTTACACATACAGGAAAAGAGGGGGGGGGGCTCCATCACATAAATAAGGTAAAGTATGTATGAGTGAGGGTTCATAGGTTTCATGACTGAGTTCGTTACTCTTCTCATGGTGCAAGCTCTAGCTTGTGTCGTCAAGGCACAACCCTTTATTGTGCCACCTTAACTTCCATATGACAGGGGTACGTCCCACCTTCGGAGTATCTTACCCTTAACGTTAGCAAAATCATGCTTAGGAAGTCTTGTCAGAATGCACATTCCAAGAGGTAAAGGTTGAGGCTTGTCTCCAACCTCCTCCTCCACATCAAGTCAAGTGTAGCACTCACGGCCAAGCAAGGCACATCTGTGTCCTTATCTAATTGTGGGCGTGGGATCTTGTTTGACAGGTTCACATTACTAATTCCTAAGGTTCACTAAGGGGTTCTAGAGTTGGCATTTAGAAGCCACGTTTGTGGCACTTGGTGCAACTCTTAAATCTAAGGGCTATGGCATGATAGACCACATCATGGAAGGTAGTGTCACATGAGATGTGACACTGGGCTAACGTCATACGATACAACGCCCGAGGCACGCCCTTTGAGGTTGTGTCATGGGATTGTCACTAAGGGGTTGGATACTTTACTAAACAAGCATGTTTGTACTCGCACTAGGGTGCTAAGCCTTGGGCATTTTCTCAAGGGGAGGTTAGGTCTCGTAACTAGGTGTGCTTTGGCACACTTGGCTAGAGGAGTGTTCTGCTTGGAATCCAGGGTTGAACAACCTAAGCTTGTTAGCATGAGTCCTTTCGTAAAGCACTCGTAAAGTCATATACTAGGGTTTTCAAACCTAGCCTTAGGGAGTTTGCTTAGCAGAACACTCATGTTCGCCAATGGCACACACTCGTGTCCTCACTAAGACTCCTGGATGAGGGTGATTTCTCAAGGGGTAAGGACGATGCCTTAACTCTGTCACAGGGGCATGTGTGAGACAACATCTCCTTTGTGGGGTTAGGGCAGAGCCTGTCTAGGTTTATTAGGATAGAATCCTAAAGTTTACTCGGGATATCCTCTAGGGTTTGGGAGATGGTCATTCTAAGGGTAGAACTTTAAGTCTTCTGTTTAGCTAGGCATCCGAGTTAGACTTGGGATTATTTTAGAAAATTTAGCGTTGCTCACACCCGGAAGGTCACTTTGCGGCCATGTGTTAACCTTCCGAGTTAAACTCTGACAATATAAAAAGAAATAAGAAATAAATAAATAAAAAGTTCAAAAGAAACAAGAGAGATCGAAGAAAAACTTCTCTCACAAAATTGCTTAACTTCTCCAAAACAACATAATAAACACACAACAAGACAAAAACTCATATATTCTTTGTATTTAAGTTTAAGGTTTTATATATACAAAGAAATATATATTCTTCATTATATTTTGATTATTTTATAAACCAATAATAACTTCTCTTGACTATAGAATTAATCACACCTATAAATCAATAAATAATTATCTTAATTATAAAATATAAAAATTACTTTATACCTCTGAAATTTATCATATTTACATATTATACTCCTAAAAATTTATATTTACATATATACCCTTTAAATTTATATATATACCCTTAAAACTTCAATCATAATATTTTAACTTTTAAAATAATATTAACTAAAAATATTTTTTAATTTATAAAATGCAAATTAAATAATTAAAGTTTATTAAGTGTTAAATGTCAAAAAATTGTCATAATAATAATGGAATATTTCTTAAATAATTATATTATATTGTGATATATATGTTTTAGGTTTAATTTTAGACTTAAATATAATAAATATAAATTAATTATAAATTTTTTATTGATTTTTTAAAGATGTTTTTTTAATTTTTAATTTTAATTTATGAATTTTTAAATTGAAGTTCTAGGGGTATATATGTAAATATAAAATTCTAAAGGTAATATATATATAAATATGATAAAATTCAAAATTACCTTATTTATATACCTTAATTACTTTACAATACCATTTTTAAAGATCAAATATACATTCTCAGATTGAAGTCTGTAATTTAAAATTTTTAAAATCAAAATTTAGAAAGAAATCCAAAAAAAATAAAAATTTATTTATGTATGCATAAATGTATACAGTATATTATTTAAATGTGTGTGTCTATATATATATATACCATACATATGGTACTAAAACATTCAATTAAATTATTGTCTTTAAAGAAATTATTTAAAATATAAGGTTTAGTTTTTAAAAAGGTCAGAAATAAGATACATTAATACATGCTCTAATATATTATAACTTATATAATTATAAACAATAACATATGTTGTTTGAATTGTATGATAAACATTATGTAATCTCCTTCACACACCATATTGACTGACTCTATCAAAAACATACACAACATACGCAAAGTGTACACAGGAAACACATCTGTGTATGTGTACATCCAACATATGATGATTAACAAAAAATTACAAGTATCATATTAACTAGGAACTCTATAATGTGGCAATACACACACAGGCACGCGCACACTCCCGCATATACATACACAGTATAGAACACACAAACACGAGTATATATAATTGAATGCTCTCAAGTTTGAGTGATTAGAAAAAGTATATTAACATACCTAAAACATTAAGAGCGTTACCATCCTCGGTTCTTCAGCCTATTTAATAAATAATAAAATTAGTAAATTAACATTATGAACAACGCATGATCTCTCTCTGCCCCCATCTCTCTCTCTCTATTATATTGTTACTAGAGTGGAGCTCGTTACTTTATCAAGTAAATAATAATATTGCATAATATAACGAAAACCGCTATATATTTACATACTATAAACTAATTCGGACATAACGAAATAGATTGTACGTACATACACACAAGACACACATATACACATAGATCCATACACGAGACGAGAACATAGGCTTGATTATTATAAAAACTAGTATAATAAGAAGAATTTAATTTAAAATGAACGTATATATGTAATTAACTGTATACGTACCTTCATATTTGCATTACCCGCTAAGAGCTCCCAGCATTTGCATTGCCTGATAAATTCTGTAAATACCGTCACTCAATCTGTCCGTAATACAAATATATAGAGGTAGTACCTGGTTTTGGGGGCAGTTACGAGTGCCATGCCCTTCTTGTTTACAGATATAACAGATGAGTTTGCGACGTTTGCGCTTGTCATGAGGGCATTCATTGCGCATGTGGCCATCTCCACCACAGAAAGTGCAATCTCCATAAGCGACGTCTTGGCGGCTTCTCAGGACACTCTCGTGACATATGTCCCGCTTTACCACATGTATAGCATGTCCCACGCTCTCTTCTTTCTCCACCTCTCCCATTCTGCATACGTATATAGTGTCACATAACTACTCCATACACTCATATATGGTTCACATATGCATGTACCTATATAGTATATTCACATGAGCCTGTACACATGTAGGTTTGTACCAATATTACACATTTATATAATGTATGTACATATGTATGCGTGCAAATATACATGCCTATATGACGTATGTAAAAAAGATACACAAAGATAATTACTTGCTGTACACAGTATGTGCGTGTCTGTGGAATATAAGTACACAAGAATATGGATACACACCTGACGGCCAAAGCCATCATCGTTCATGTTATCAGGAGCTTGAGTCTGCAAATGATTAAAACAAGTCGTGAGCAACTAATAGTATTTGTGCACACGTTTGTGATATGTTATATTTACATACGGACACATAATACACATATATCTATTTTAACCTGTTCACTCGTAGTTCCCACGGTTGTATCCTTATCGACAGCTTGATTCTGTGATAATATTGTCATCATGATTAGGAGAAGCCGCTTCGGTAATTTAATTTTGGATTATTCATACTAATTTATAATGACGTAATCTATGAATAAACAAAATTTCATAATGTAAAGTAAAATAGTGCAACCTGAAGCTTCATATTATAACTAATAAGACGTCAAATGTTATATTGGAAATGGTTGTACCTGTTTCTCCCCAGTCACTACCCATCCGTCGTTACTGGCTGCTTTCTCGTTAGTTGTATCCTGCAGCTATATCATCATAAGCCATCTCTCTCTCTCTCTCTCTCTCTCTCTCTCTCTCTCTCTATGCATACATGTGTGCCACGAGTGTGTTATAGCGGTATAGCAGTAAACACACACACACACAAACCTTTGGCTCTCCCCACGCCTCATCCTTTGGATTATTGTCCTGTATGGTGGATCATAAAGTTGTAAGGTACAAATGTATAATACGGAGTAATGAATGTATTACTAACCATTTGACCCCACCCATCAGCGTTTGCACCATTGTTAGCCACATCCTGCAGAGTACCGGTCACATAGTAAGAACACACACACACACATATATGAATATGCACAATTGCAGTATTCTCACTTACACATGTTTAATCATGTTTCGCATGTCATAATTGTTATACAATTACATTAATAACGCCCATTACAAAGAGCTTATTCGCATTGTTAATATCATCCAATGAAAAGATACTTTAAAACTAGTTACTTGCCTTGGAAACTCCCCAGCCGGAGGTATTCGCATTATCAGTCGCATTATTCCCACCGTCTGCTAATATTTTCACGTGTTCATTTATCAGGATGCATGAGTGCGTATGCATGTTCATGAACTAACCGTTCTTGTTTGGGCAATCATGAGACATGTGCCCCTCTAATCCACAAGTATAACAAGAGCTTCTTCGACCACCTATGCATATAACACAGAGACATATGCATATGTAAGTATAGCATACACGTTTGCCATATACGTACCACTACCGCCTTTTCTGGGGCAATCGCGAGACAAATGTCCACTTTCGCCACACAAGTAGCATGTCCCACCTTTACAAAAATAAAAGAAACCAGCATAAGTTTGTAATTACTATTTATGAATTAAGTTGTGATTAACGAAGGAAATTACAAAGAGAACTGACTTACCGCCGTCGCTTCCACCGCCCTTATCAACCTTACTGGGACACTCCCTGGACCTATGCCCTTCTTCACCGCAAATGAAGCAGGCACCACCTTAAAAAGTCACGTAAATCAGCATATACCATAAAAGTACATACAATGTATATAACTTACCACCACCTCTTGCAGGCTTATTTGGGCAGTCTCGTGACATGTGCCCCTCCTCACCACACTTAAAGCATGCACGACCTTGACGTAGGCAAGAAAAGAAAAAGAGTGGGCGAAGAGAATCAATAATATACTATATAACAGACAAGAGTACATACGATGATCACCATATAACATTGCAATACATGACATGTGCACAAATATTATGTATATACACAAAAAAGGCCTATTATGCACGGCCTCACACGCCCACCCATGATTTCGTTCATTATTTCATAGAAAAGAGTTCATGTGCATGTGTTAAGTCTGTTCTCATGTTACACACGAGAAGCTTCTCGTACTTATTTTCCTTGTTTTCAATCAGATTTAATGTCTTCAATATTATACTTATTTGTTGTTGGCAAACTATAATGCAACACTTACCACCACCTCTTGGAGGCTTATTTGGGCAGTCTCGTGACATATGCCCGTCCTCGCCACACTTGAAGCAACCTTCACGACAAGAAAGTCAATATTACAGCAGGAAGTATATACAACGTACTACGTATGTCCCATGCTCTCCTCTCAAGATCTTAAATAAACTCACAAAACAGCGTATAGCTTAAACACATACATACATGTACAAAACATAATATGTTTAGGAAAAAATCTTACCACCCCTTGCAGGCTTATTTGGACAGTCTCGTGACATGTGCCCCTCCTCGCCACACTTGAAGCATGAATTGCCTTTACCATAAACGAAGGAGTCAATATACAAACAGCAGTAGGTAATGTCTGTCTATCTGTTCCTCCCTCCCTCCCTCTCTCGAAATAACACTTACCACCCTTTGCAGACTTATTTGGACAGTCTCGTGACATATGCCCCTCTTCGCCACACTTGAAACATGAAGTTCCTTTAGAAAACAGAGAGTCAATAATACAACAGTTAGTAAATGTCTGTCTGTCGGTCCCTCTCTCAATCACACTTACCACCTCGCCTCTCTTCTCTCTCATCCATTTGCCGTCCCCACCCACCACCACCTTAAAATATAATAATTAAGTAGGCAATATTTATACTTCATGTACAATTAGTGATACGCATCGGTCCTTTAGCTAGTATACTCACATAGAATAAGGTGTATGACGTCCACACCATATACATGTATGTATACGCATATATTAGCTATATTCCTCCGTATATGGATGCATGTATGATGGTTTAATATTACCTTGATTATCCTCACTTGCCCATGCTCCATTCTTATCGGCCGCATCTACCTTCCATTCATTGACTTTATCATCAGGATCCGTTCTGTTTCCAGCCGTCTTCAGTAGCTCCCCATCCAACAGTTTCCTGTAAAAGCAAGATATAGTAAGTAGTCTGCCTGCACGCGCGCTTGTGCGTGTGTGAGAGAGAAGAGGGAATTGTATAGCTTAAATAACTACACGAAATAAACGAACAGATGTGTGTAGATATCCGCGTGTGCAAATAGCAGATACATATGTATATAGATGTCTAAATAAATTACATGTATATATGGGCATGTGAGTATGGCCTACATAAAAGACGTACTTTGTAACTAAACGTATTAACAAACAAGCGTATTGTTATACCTGCTACGATGAATTATATTTAATAACATCTATGTGAAGTTTTTATCTCAATTCGAACATAATATACATCGTTAATATATCCATATGCATTGTACGTATTTTTAAACAAGGTATGCACTTTGATAGATTAAAAAATACCGTATCATTTGCAGCATCCTTATCACCCCATCCATTATTACCATCGTCACCCCATCCGGCATTACCGTCGCCTGTATCACATCCGGTATTATTACTATTACCCCATCCAGTGTTACCACCGTAGTCAGTTTGTTGTGTGCCACCTGCAAAAATTGATAATTATCTAGACGCAGATAAACACGAAAAAAATGTATAGAAAAAGTATATTATGTGTATAAATGACCTTATGTGGCAGGTATGTACAGTATACTATTGACTGTACATTACCATAATACGGTTCTTTTATATTTCAGATCAATGACACAATAGACATTCATTGTCGTGTACATTCATGGAAACTATTGATCGTGAGTATTATGCTACATCACAGGTATGACACATCTGTACATGCTTGTGCACGCTGCTTGCTACAATGAGCTCAAATATAACGAGTATATGCATATTCATTACATCGCACCTGTCATTCTCGTTTTTGTTCGGACATTCTCGTATCATATGTCCTTCCTGCCCACAACCACGGCAAGTTCTTGGGCCCGATTCTCCCAGGAGGCTTATCGGGGCAATCTCGGGCAATATGTCCTTCGTTATTGCATTACGGCAAGTTCTCGGGCCTCCTGCACCACCTGCAGTTATAAATGGCAAAATGGCAATGTAAGTATATGGTATTATACGCTGCATAATATAATAAATTGTTACCGTCGTGCTATTATATAAAGCTTATAAATATTTAGTAGACCAGAAATTAAATTTTGTTAAGATTAATGCAGCATAAAATATGATAATAATTTAAACGTACTATGTAACAAAACATACATAGTAAAGTTGATGTTAGGTGCTATTATATATACCTCCAGGAGCCGAGTTCGGACATTCTCGAGCAATATGGCCCTCTTCATTGCATTTATGACAAGCTCGTCCACCAGAGGGCTTCGTCGGGCATTCTCGGGCCATGTGTCCTTCATCCCCACACAGCCGACACGCTCTTGGACCGCCCCCTATTACCACTGTGATTTATATGAAATAATGATAGTAGGTAGTGAAATAGATATTTCAAGACATTAGTAATGATAATATTTAGTCTTTATTTTGTTACTATAATGCTGAATGTGTTATATATTTATTTTATTTTTATTTATTTAATTACATTTATATTTATGTATGTATGTATCACAACATTAACCGGTCGTTCTTCTCATGCTATTTATCACATATCACATAACATGGATATAGAATTAGAATTTATTACCTACCACCAGTGGACTTCTCTGGACAATCTTTTGCAATATGTCCTTCCTTTTGACATTTCCGACATGCTCGTCCACCTGTTATATTTGTAGTTTACTTTGAAATTGTGCACTATACAAACTATATAGCGAGGTACAATGATATTAGTGACATATATTAAATGAAATTCTATATAATACGATCCTTGTAATGTCATATCATATACAACATACACATACACTTAATATACCTCCAAGACTCTCTTGCTTGATGGAAGCTTCAATGGCCTCGTTAAGGTGCTTCTGAAAAGATGAAACCAGCTTCTCAGGGCTATCAAAAATTCTGCCTTTAAACTTGTAGCCTTTGGATGAGATTGTTGCGTATTCGTATGCAGGATTGCCTGTAGAAGACAACACATATATGTAAATCTAAAAAAGATACATAAAATTACATATATATCTATATATATCTATATATATATGTATGTATGTATGTATGTGTGTGTGTGTGTGTGAGTGCGTGTGTGTGTTTGACCCAGATATATTTGCATATAATATTTCTACTTTAATTAGACCCACTAAACACATTATAGATTGGTATGCATAGGTGGAATATAAACATTAAGTGAACGTGCTTTAAAAAAATACTGGTACTAGACTGTTTAATCATAAGATGCATATATCCAAAAATAAACGCACAGTAAAAAGCTAGGAACCTATTCGAGTCTTATAGCTGTGCATGCGACTATATATCATTTAAACATTGATAATAATATATTATACAGAAATATTACTTATCATATTGCAAAATTATGTATATACGTATATCAGACCTGTAAGGAAGTAGCAAAAGCTTAAGTCCGCGCGGTCACGGAATATGCACAGGCAGTACGGAATAGTCGCTGGGTTATTTGACTTCTCCGAACGAAGCCATTCTTCTATCTCTTCGACTGTTCCTTTTTGTACTTCCGATATTCCATAATCCTTTTTACGTTTTCCACCAAAGAACGATGAAGGACTGCGATATCTGTAGATTCATCCCCCTTGTTAAACACATAGATAAACCATATATATAACAATGTAGTGAGGATATAACTTCAATCGTATATATCATTAAATATATATTCTTTAGAGAATTTAAACATACCTCGTCAAGGTTAGTGAAGGTTTCATCCTGAATTCTTAAAAGGCTTCCGATTCGAAAGAGATCTTCCGGAGATTTGGCATCTTTTTTTAGCTTCCATAATATCCAGGTGCAAATTAATAGTATCGGAGGCTTTTATAAGCAGGGACAGAAAAGAAGGCCCTCTGATGCTTGGAAAGAAATAGCCTCACCCAATTCTTTCCTCACAAGTTCCTGGCAATAAAAAAAAGAACGTAAGTTACCATATGTAATATATATGTGTAGGAGGTTCATGCTTATATTGCCTGTACAATACATATAAGATGCATTCTCACATTTGAGGTTATATAGATGCAGAACTATGACAAACACATATACATAGAACGAAGATGAGAATAATCAAGTAGTATAAACAAAATATCTAATTCTTCTGTCAAACTAATCGCGCATACTGCAATAGTCATGTCTACTAAAGTTCGTATAATATAAAGTTCGTAGTAATAGGAGTGACGTTATATTGACACTAAGATTCTAAATCTTGTATCACCATTACTTAGTGCATCCATCATACTATACGAAATAATTAGGAATCCTTACAATGTTGAAATTTTAGGTCTAATATCTGAGTTTCATTTTTGGAAGGATTACCTGAGTAGCTTCAGCTCTTGAGATGTTCTTAAACAAGGGAATGAACAATTAGCCGGTTCTTAAAAGCTTCTGCTTCTCACTTTCGATCTTCTTCTGAGTTCTCTCCTTTAAGTAGGATAAATAAGACTTATCCTCTTTGTAATACTCGTCCTGTTGCTCATATTCTCCCGTGTAGACATCGAAGTCTAAAGACATAAACTCGTTGATCACACCTGTAAATATAAATAAGCATACTGATGATAAACATATGAAGAGATGTTTTCATATATATAATATATGCGCATGCATATATATACATGGATTATGTATATATGTATATACATTAGAGAGACAATAGCATTCTTGCGTATGTAAGTAATTGGCATACCGTATACCGTATGCATACATACAACCATCACAATACACTTATATATAGTCTTATGTTATTTGATACTATAGACTAATTATATCAGGTAATTTCTTTGGATTCATGTTGAACGACACCTTGCTGTTCTCATTGTTGCTGCTCTACGCCTAATGTACATGTGTGTCTAACATGTTACATTATATGCATGTGTATGTAACATGCTATACAATTTAAAGAGTAATATTGATACTTAATTCACCTTGGATGGTGCACGCAAGCGAACTGCCTTCACCAAGTTTTTGTTGTACCTTATCCTTCGGCAATTATACCTGAGGCACCTGAACGCAGCAAACGGTATATGTAAATCGGTATACAGACATATTATATAAAAGCCTTTAAATTTATATGGTAGAATGCACAGTCATGTACGATTCTGTATATGCATATATGTTTGAAAGACAATCGTAAACTAGAGAAAGCATATGTATAGCCAAGTTTTCACGATATATATCATAAATGAATGTGTATACATGTAGATAAAAGTGTAATAGGCAATATAAGGCACGGCAAATACTACGTTTATATGTGAGGCCTGTGTGGGTATAGAACCGTACTGAATCCAACGCGCACATCCAGCTCGCTTAAAAAACTTTTGTACAGTCACGTTAACAGGCTTGCCAAATTTGGTCTCAATAAAGTAATCTCCTGTAAGCCAGCCCAGAGCCTCCTCGTCGCGTGGAGGTTGAAAATTCGTTCGAATATCTGCGTAGCCTTTAGCAAGCTGAACTTAATGTCCTGTAGCGTTTCCTCCTTTATCTCCTTCAAACACAAGCCCCGTAGCGTATTCCTGGATATATTATCATTAAGGCTGAGCTGTATGTATTTAGTTAATAAATAGTATCTCATAGATACACACATATCTTAGAGAGATATGGAATATGCAATATTAACACATAACTTATGCTTTGATGCATATATTATAGAAGCGCCCCTCCACATATACAAACATGTAACTGTACGCAAGCAAATCATACATATAATATTTTTAACTCCTTCAATGCTTTACCTGAATATCAATCCCGGTCAACACATCTGGATGCGCACGGACATGCTCAACAGCGGACTCCAAAACAATGCCATCAACACCTTCCTCGCACTGCTTACGCAGAGCATATTCCGCTAGTTTTCTCGCAATATCATAAGACTCCGGGTGAATCTTGTGTCGTCCAAAGGATCCGTTACTTCGTCCACGGCTGAAGCCTGCCCACTCTCCGTACGCGTAGAAAGGGCGCTGAATTCTTAAACACGTTTTCCTTCACTAAATTGCAGCTCAGCAGCATCCTGCGTAGGTCTACGTTGACGTACAATACATGGTGCATATGTTGCGTATGTGGGCATGCAAGGTAAGGATGAATGCAACCACACACACACACATATCACAGATAACCATCCATATATAGATATCACAGACATAAACAGACGTATCTATTATACATGCACGCAGTATACACCTGACGTAACCATGTTATATAAATACAGAAGTAATTGTAGGCAAGACGCAATACTAACATTATGTTTAATCAAATATTAGGAACAATAAATACTCACAATCTTGTTAATAAAATGAGTCAGAATACATCTTATGTAACTCGAACACCTTCTAACATTTTCTTAATGGGACTCTTTTAGGGAAGTAAAAGAAAAAAGAATGTATGTAAACTATTACAATGATATATACCATATTATATATAGTATATAATCCAATTGTATATATTATAACATATACTGAGAGTAAAGAATACACTAACGATATACCCACGTGTGTATATAACGTTAGATTGCTACCTTCTAGCGCTTAACTTCTGGGCATCTTGAATAGCCCGTTGAAGGAACAAGGATTTGCGTTGACCAAGACCTGACACGAATTGCAGTGGTGCCCAATGCCAGCCGTGAACTGCTGCCAGGTTTAAATCAACTCCAACTTGACACGTGACACTCACCATCACGTTCTCAAGTGCTCGTGAGTTCGTCTTCAGTGACCTGGTTGCAAAAATCGTACATTTCAGCGCACAAAAAGAATTCATACAGCAGATCTATATGAGCTATTTCGTGAGAGTACGCTAGAGATTTCATAAACAGGTACAGAAACATATTTATACGTAATGATGTATGTCAGAAACATATATACGCTTGCAAATATTCCGGCTTACAAGGTGTTGAAGAGGGTGCATCTTCAATGATAGAAGTTCCCTCTCAGGACCGCATAAACAAGATAGAACTGCTAGCGGTTCTGCAGATAGCGACCAAGTGCCATTGCACGGCGAACAAAGACTGCAATACAGATGTACATACAGATATTATCAATATATACATACATGCAGATGTATACACACACATATCGACATGCATATGTACCACATATTGTAGTGTAAGTTGATACATGAAAGAAATATATACGGGGTTAGTACCT
The DNA here is from genome assembly GCA_003024785.1 of Selaginella tamariscina. NCBI lineage: Eukaryota > Viridiplantae > Streptophyta > Lycopodiopsida > Selaginellales > Selaginellaceae > Selaginella > Selaginella tamariscina. The sequence goes on from PUQB01000162.1 coordinate 437,383, forward strand.
GACTCTTTTGGAAGTTGCACCGAGGCCATCTGCGAGTTCTCGTACGCAACACAATTGACTCGTTCCCGTAAACTACTTCTATACTCGAAGAAGCCTCAGCAATTGCCTGGAAAAGGAAAAGAAAGGAAAAGATTGTTACTCGCTCCAAGTCATCCAAAATTTGACTACTATGTAGATTTATTTATATAAACATAAAACAATAAACACATATATGAAGTCCTACGTGTGAGCTACACACAGACATATCAGCAGTACTCTCGGAGTATTTGATACAGGTATCGGCATTGAGGATTGCTAGCACCAACAACGAATATGTCAGGCTTGTGGTCATTTATAAAGTCCATGAGCCGCTTCATCGAATCACATTGCCTCTTTCTATCTTCCTCGGTGAAGGCTTTCGAGCTCAGTAGCTTGTGTAAAGTACGTCCTCACTCCTCTTAGACGAGTTCAGCATGACGAATATAGTGGCCTACATTTAATGATTATGGCAGCAGTTAATATTAGTTATTAATGTTATAGATATATTAACTAATACAATAAGAACTCGTTCCTGTAATACAGTATTATATATATATAATTGGTACTGCTTGCTCCAGCAACAAGCTGCAATACGAGGATCTTCATCAGTATCCGGCTTTCGATACGGTGCAGTAGATGCCAATTCAAAGCTGCTCAGCAACTTTGATGCTACCAACAATCCGAGCTCTTGCACCAAGTACAGCCTTAATTTCTTTTCTCCATTGTCGGCATAAGAATGTTGCCAAGCACCTCCTGGAGCACTTTCTTCCGCTGTTCAATGGAATAGTTAGCATATTGATATTATATACTGACCATAATATCCTTGAAACATTTTATGGTTAATGATCGTAATAAATTCGTATACACTAGTTCACCAAGCGGTACACACACACACAATTTGATACACTGTAAGTGCAGAGTTCTCAATATGCTGCTATCGTGCATATTTATAGTACACGGATCACGTTAAATAAATATATGTTCAGAGATATACAATATGCTGTATACAAAAGAGCTAATAGCATGCAAATACTACAATTGCAGTATATATAAGTTAGACGCTGATAAAACTCTCACAATGAATAAATAATCAACCAAATAGACAAATGAACTTGTATAAGACGCCATTTGCATTTAGGCATATATATATTATATATATATATATATATATATATATATTATATATATATATATACACACCATCTATTCATATGTGTCTATATATATCTGTTTGTATATCTACTAAAATATATCATATAAATGCTTGCATTTACATACAAGGATACCTGTTCATTCCATGAGACTGAGAAGGGACTAACACCATTGCTTAGATAAGCAGCCTCATATTCGTGCTTTAGGCTCTGATCAAACTCTTCAGGCAAGTCAAGTGTAGCAACCAAAAGGCCTTCGTTCTCAGCCTGTTCAATAAGCAGCCATTGCTCGTTGTCAAACTTCGTCAGTGGCTTCCGTGCTAACCATTTAACGCTTGCGTACGGATGCAGGAGATCAATAACTGTGCCCCCTTTCAACGTTGGTTTTGTGCTCACTGTAGCATTTTCCTGGCACATAAATCGGAGATGTGCTCGAACTGACGGTTCCATGCTTATCTCAACAGCAGCCTGAAACAAAGGAGTACTCTTAATTTATATTTGTATATATATACGCAGGCATATAAATATGTTATACACGCATAATATGGTGCTGCATGTATGTCTACGTCCATACACATGATATATTTCCATATCTACATATACATGTGTTACCTCTGCAATATTGTATTATTTACGTACCCCTATACATACATACATATGTTTATGCAAGAAAGAAGATACGTATGTACATGTATAGATACGCCACATTAGCTTAGCATGCCAGGTATACTTCTTGCACACACACACACACACAACACACACACATATACAGGAATATTTTAAAAGAAAATCGTCTAAGCACTACGTATGGGATAGCCAAACTATCCATTGAGACGTCGCATGCATGAAATTAATATGTACCAGCTCTAATGTGTGAGACGGAACCAAAGAAAGAAAAACACTTACTATATGTCTTGCGGCAGCTAAAACAGACTGTGGAGTCTTGCGCGTTCCACCCACGACAGGAGCCGCTATCTCCTCGGGATAGACATCTCCATCACCAACCTCATGTTTCTGAAGACAAATTCATTAGAAGATACGTTCATGTATGTATATCTACCAACAATACCAGATAAAATAATCCATGTATACAAATATGTACATAACATAATGCATAAGGACGCGCGTGCATACATGTTATATGATAGCGTACTGTATGTACCTTGCAAGAGCTGAGTAAGTTCTCGGCAAACTGTCTCGAGTTCAAACCCAAACGCTTGCAAATGTCCTGCAAGCCTGCTTCTTGCTGTGTGCATTATGAAGCGAGCGTCGCTTAGGACGTTTAAAGTCTCGGGTGCATCAGCAGCTTCGTGTGACTGTGAAACGGAAACTAAAGGTCGCATCGACGTCCTTGATGGCCTGTTCTGATCGCGCGTCAGCTAGGTGGTTCGAAAGATCCTGTAACATATTCTTCTGGTCTTCATTTGCTTTCTCTGCCTGCTTATCCAATGCGGCTTGTACCTCCTTCTTCCGCTTTTCCATGAGCAGCCATCTCTTGTCCCACTGTTCAATAGCCCACAGGTCCTGTTAAAGAAGACAATTTAGTAATTAGATTTTGTATATATACGTGTATTTATCTGTCTGTCTGTTTGTTTCTCTCTCTCTCTCTCTCTCTCTCTCTCTCTCTCTCTCTATATATATATATATATATATATAAAACTGTGAGCTTTTAGCTGGTATATAAGATACGTCATATGGACATGGTATTCTATCTAATGACATGCAATCACTTAAGGATATATATCACGCAGTGTATATATGCATATATAAGAGAAAGGTATCACACGTTACATATTGTAATTTATGTAAGGCTCTCTCTCTCTCTCTCTCTCTCTCTCTCTCTCACACACACACACACACAGACATACAACTTGTCCTAGCTAACAGTTCATGCGTGCATTCATTAACTTCTATCGGGGTACTATAAATAGTTTTGCTATTATTACAAGGATTGTATATTTAAATATGTGCAACCGATCCTGTATTGTAAATCTGTGGATCTGTATACAAAGTAGTTGTATCATATATGTATGCTCTAAAGCAACGCACGTACACTGATATCACCTTGAATTGACGAAGCTTTGGGTCATCATCTCCATCTTTCTCAATAAAATGCAGGCATTGCTCCTTACGATACGAGCCGATGAATGGAACCTATAAAACCATAGAAAATAAACACCCGTATACACCCAGCCTGTTTAGGTACATACATATAAGTCCACACACAGATGCATATGTTCCGTTAGCTGGCAGATCAGTTAATAATTTTCCTGACAGTATTACCTCAACTCTCTCTTTGTGCAAAAGAGATAAGACATTTCTGATTTGCTGTACAACGTTTTCTTTTTCCTCCTCCAATTTGTCACAACCAAGTTTCGTGTAGATCCACTGTGCCTCCTCGGCAGCGTCACTATCATCAGGAGCCCCACCTATTTTTTCCCAAAAAATCTGTAAACATATACGTTAATATTTGTACATAGAAAAACTATGTTAGCTTGGTTTATCTATCTATCTATATATTCCGCCCTTTAGCGAGCACAACGCATGCATGTACTACGTGAAAATAAAGAGAACAAACCTGCATCCTTTCCGGCACGTCAACCTCATTTATCTTTCTCTCTTCGTTGAATAAATCATCGATAAGGCTGACCAAATCAACTTCCTCAAGTTTCTTCTGCTTGATTCTGCAATAAAACGTTGAAACATCAGGCAAAAACAACGCCACAAATTCTAAATATATTCATTAATAAAATAATAATCTAGCACGTATCAATGTACCACCTGGGCGACTGGCCAGCGGAGGACTCTTCAGCTTTACATTTCCTTTTCCTGCCAGAAGATGAAGAGGCCTCTTTTGATCCTACATTTTGGAAAAAGGATTAGTACCCTGTGTGTGTGTAGCATGACAAAACTCACCCGATACCGATGCCTTCGATGAAGACGCCTTCGACCGCTTTACCTGAAAAAGAAAACTTCTCTATAGAATTTCGAAGCCAGAAGCAAAAGCAAACTTACAGATTTTCTAGGCCGAGAGCTTGAACCTGTTTCCTTGGAAAGACCTTTCTTTTTTCCACCGCTTTTGTTTTTAACTGTAAGAGAACAATCTTAAGACCAAACAAACTCGGAGGGTCAACATACCTGTAGCCACTTCTTCCTCGACCTCCTCTTCCATATCACCGGACTCATCATCGGAAACTGGAAAAAGACCAGAATTTCTAAGTAAAAATCGAGTTTTTCGCATGACCAAGCAAGAAAACAAGTACATTTTCAATGAATTTCTAACAGAACGCTCAAACCTGGAGCGGCGCCTCCCATGCTTGCGAATATGTGGAAGAAGATTATTAGAAGTTCGTAATGCGAATCGCTGAAACCCTAGAGCACCATAGACACAGCAAACGGGAAAAATATATGAAGAATGAAGACCTTCATCGGCTTTTGGGCAAGCGCCAACCCGATCTTAGAAAAGACCTGAAACGACATTGTAAAAATGTGACATTTACAGTGATTTCATGCAAGCTCTTACCTGTTGCGAGAAAGCCTACAAGGAGACAACACATGTATGAATGAGACAATTTCAACGATTTCAAGCAGAACCTACCTGATCCTCACGAGAATCGATGGAAAACCTGCCAAGAACCAAAGAAAACCAAAGAAAATGCGATTTTGAGCACCGCAATCTCCTGCTCTTTGAGAATCGGGAAATAGTGGAGAGAGAGAGTGGAAAAGGCACAAATGCACACACTCCTATGAATGCATCGGTCTCGAAATGCCGATCACGCAACAATCGGTGTACACAGAACCTAAAACCCTAACAGTCTAGCTCCATTCCATAAACTGCTAGTTTAGTTAAACCATGAAAGATTCCATATTTACAAATCTAACCCAGATTAATAATTACAAATCTGACCATTTTAATTTAACAAGCAGAAAAAGTTAAAGACCACATTTACTTTAACTGACACTAATTAATCTTTTCAATCATATTCAAGATTACGAGCTTAAACGTTTTATACGGAATATGCACAGGCCTATGTGATTTGACATAACACAGTCGTTGACTAGCACATTACCTTAACTTATTTAAGGGTCGTTTCACACTGTACTTAACTTAACTTAAGTGGGCTTAAGTAAGGGAAAATGAATTCATATTCGTTTTAAATTGAGTAGTGACTTAATTTTTTTAAGAGTTTGACTGCTAATGACATTGAATTTGCACAAGCCCTTAACTTAAGAAACCACTTACTTAAGATTTTTTTAAGGTTTGACCACTTACTTAAGATTTTTGAAGGGTTTAACCATTAAGGGTAATGATTTCATAATATTTCCTTAACTTAATTTTTTTTAAGGAAATAGTGCAAAATTAAAAGAAAATTTAAGAGAGGTGACCTTTTTCACAACTTTTTTATAAAAAATAAAAAATTAAATAATGTGTATTTTTATAATTTTATTTTTTTATTTTAACAGACCAAGTATTCTCAATATATTCTTAATATAGTTTCATTCTACCCTAATTTATGTAGGTTTCTTCTGGCCATCACACGTTAACACACATGCATATGTATAATAATATTTTTTATAAAGTTTTTACTTGTTTAAACATATCCAAAATATATAAAACTTAATTATCTTTAGAATGTACCCAAATACAATATTATATATAAGTATATAATTTCATCTCACCATATTTTATATTTTTTATAATAATTTTAAATGTTCATCAAAATTAAGGATGCACATATTATTTAAATCATGAATATAATAAATATATTTTAAAGTTTTTATAAATATTTGTTACAAATTGAAAATTATTTAAAATATTTATTATAACTTGACATAATAATGTTAAATTAAATGTAGATATGTTAAGTTCATTAAAATAATTAAGTAATAATATTAATTTAAATGTAGATATAAAAATATATTATATTAAGGCCAATATTCGAATTCATTGCTCTTAATATTTTTATTATAATATTTATGTAAATCCATTGCCCTTAACACAATCCCTTATTTTAAGTTAAAAAGTTAAGAGTTGATGAGTGCAAATCAATTGCTCTTAACATAATCCCTTAATTTAAGTTAAGAGTTAGTATGAATCCACCCCTTAACTTTTATTTGTAAGGGAGAACTAGTGTGAATCAAATGCACCCTTAACCCTTACTTAACTTATACATGCTAAATTAAATTAAGCTAAGTGTGGTGCGAAACAACCCTAAAGATGTTAAGGGTTTAAGATGGGTTTTAATATGAACATAATTCACCATTAATTTTAACATCCTGACAAAACATGCAACTTCCTAAATAAATCATTTTTAAGTGACATTAAATAGTCACTTTAGAAATATTGTTATCATTGCAAAAAAAATTAAAGTAACTAATTTAGTATGAATCCCTTGTCATTAAGTGGTCAACCCCATAAAATTTAAATTTTAAGGTAATGTAAGGAATGCTCTTTAGTTTTAAAATATACTTTATATTACAATATTTTGATAATATTCAATGCACATTCATTTAAACAAAATTCCTAACTTAAAATCTTATTACAAATTGCATGGAATTCATAAGAGAGAAGTATCAATTATCAATTAACATCATTTAGTCAACTTATTAATAATTGCTTAAAATCTCACTAGTGAACCACATTATACAATTTAAATAATAATACATATTGACACCTCAACTTTAGTACAATTAGCAAACCTTTTTTATATTACTTATAAAACTCCATTAATAAATAAGCAATTCCTCTTATGCAGCAAAAATACATTAATTGGTTGTTACAAATTCAAATTCTGACCACACGTGACCATTAAAAATGATAAATTTGATGATGTAAGGTAAGACGGTAAATAATTTGAACCATATTTATACTTTGTTACTTAATTTTATACCAAAGCTTACTTATAAAACTTGTTATTTCTAATATAAAATTAATCACTCTTACTCTCAAGTTTGATCTTGCTTGTTAGCAATTACATGTCAATTGGCATTGAGGTGGTGTTATTTAAAATTATTATATAAAGTTTGATTAATTGTTGAATTTTATTTAAAATGTAAAAGTTTATTAGTGTTATTATATGCCAGCAAATTTACCTTATTTAATGAGATTAAAGATTTTTTAAAAACTTTATACCTTCACAACCTTTTATAATATTAAGCTTAATATAAAGTAAGATAAAATCAAGAAAAAAATATTTTAATTGCTTCATAAAGTATCACTCATGCACCCTAATTTGAAAGAGCAACTCAATCTATACAAAATCATTGATATGCCAACATTTACAAAATGTAATAACTATATCAAATTATCTTTATAAAGATCTTAAGGTGTCCTTTGTGCCATTATTTCAAGGAGTTTTACATTAAAGTTTGATAAAAAAAAAACAATATAGAATTTAGAAACATACAATATCCTTTTGCCAACATACCGACTCTCACGAAGATAAACATATTGGTGCAAATGGAGGTTTGTTAGTGAGTATCACAATAACTATAAGTGACTTAACTTTTTATGTTATTAACAGAAGAAGTTGTTCCACGCCACATTTTGAACTTTAATGAAACATAATTTTAAGTTGGTGAAAAAGATAAAAGGTGTAAAATGTTTGTAATATGAGGATGTTAAAAAAGTCAATGTGTTTAAAACAACAGCTGTGAATGAATAATAATGGTGTGAATAGTTAGTGAAGCAAGCACGTGACTCTCCCAATTTTTATATGTTTCAAATTAAGAAGATGAATATATGGATGGAGAAATTTAAATTATGTTGCACAAGAGAATGGCTGGATGAGTGATCTTTTATAAAGTCATTAAGCATGTGAAAGCAAATATACCTAGTGGAGCGAGCCCCATTAGTAAGTTGTTTCTTATTTGCAATGGTCATGGAACACAACTTGATGATGAGGCTATGTAACTATACTATGATAATGGTATGTTGTTGATATTATTCTCAGCCACATGAGCCATTGGCTTCAACTTTTAAATCCTTTTATGCACACATGGCCTAAAGGATGAACATTGGCATTGATAAATCTCAGCTCACTAATGAGTATTATCCTTAATTATGTTCAAGTACTTTTTAAAATCTATAATGGTGTTACGGATTAGATTGGGCTTTAGTATAATCTCTAATTTTTAAGCAATTAAGATCTAGCCATTGGATTTACATGCAATGAATGATACATTTCTAATAGGAACATAATTTCATGATAAACCAGATTCTGGAGAGCAGCTTCAACATCAATAACACGTGAAACAAGATGTTTGGGTAGGAGATGAGGTTTCACATTCACTTTCACCTAACTTCATTATTAAACAAAGTAGTGTTTTAATAAATGAGTATTAATTTTCATTATGGAGTTTCTTTATTTAAACACAATCTTAAACTGAGATAGAGTCCCTTGGACTCTTACGAACACAATTTCACAAGGTAAGCACCTATGCACACAAACAAGAGATTCTCACTTGTTGATATACCAAGATTTTAAAATGTGAACTTTGTAGCTGAGATATCAATCTAAACAAGCCCTTTATGTTCAACATTCTTAATTATTTGCCTATTCTTGAGTTTGCTGCTTCTTCAACTATGAGACACTGCCAAAGGTGTGCAACAAAACAAGCATATAGGTGGCAAGTTAATACTCTAGAATTTATCAAAGATGTTTGTGCAAATAAAGAACTTGCATCAAAGCTAAGAATAGACAAAGTAAAAAACGTGAGGAAAAACTGTACTAAGGAGGAAAAAACTTATCCAACAGGCACAACATACATCTTATATAGTATTAATTGCATTAAGTTATAAGTATAAACAAGTTGATAACTTATCTATTCAACTATTAATATCTATAAGTCAGCAATTTTGAATCCTGAATATATCATGAAATATATTATATATATCTTAGAGTTTTCTGTTTGATTCTGTTACAGTAGCCTTTTAAATTTATAATTAATTAATCATGTTTATTATAACTTATATGCTCAATATCATTAAATTTATTGTACCAAACTTGTTTGATTATTTTATACATTTTGTAGATACTGTTTATTTATTTAACATTGCAACCCTGATGGTATATCTTACATGCATACTGGTAAACCTCTCTCTCTTGTGTGTGTCTGTTCTTTCGGTGAGTTTAACTCGAGTTCCATCCAGTGAGCAATACACACTTTATGCAAAAAAGTTTAGTGTTTATGTACTAATTGAATTGGATGTTTATAATGCAATATGTTATGCACAACATCCTTCGTGTGTATATATACACGTAGGCATACGCAAAAACATAGAATTATTATTATACACAGCGTTACATATGTGTGTGTGAGAGAAAGAGCATAATTCCATCTTTCCCATCGTTTTCCTCAGTGACTTCCGTGAATAATTGCAAAAATCACATATTTGAATTGGAATATTCTCTGCATATACATAGATATTCTAGGATATGGCCTCATCCTACCAAACCCTTTAACTATTTCAAATTGGGGGCAAACGGAGCACATTCTTTCTTTCCTGTAGAATCATGTCACAACAACAACAACAACAACAACAGGAATCTGTCACTGGAATTGCTATTTTAGATTTCATAGGATTCAAATTCACCTCCATATCTCCTGACGGTATTCATGGCAAATTCATTGTATCCCAAAATTCATGTCAGGTTAGTATATGCATTTGCAAATATGTATATTATATGCATGTGTATGTATAATTATACACACCGCATGTGTATGTGTATGTAGCCATTTGGTGTTTTACATGGGGGAGTATCAGCCTACGTCGCAGAAGCATTAGGTAGCATTGGAGCTCAAGTGGCATCGGATTTCGAGCGTGTGGCAGGAATCGAACTCAATATCAACCATTTGCATGCGGTACCTATCGGTCAAGAGGTGACCGTGGATGCTGTTCCTCTTTTAAAAGGCCGTCGTATACAGGTAGATACTGTATTTATACCAATACATTATATATTATATAATATATATTATAGATATTTTAATAGGTGTGGGAAATTAAGTTTACTGGTACAAAAGAGCCTTCCTCTTCAAGATCTCCCTCGGAATCGAACCCCGTCACTATTGCCGTCTCAAGAGTAACACTTGTGGTTGGTTTACCAAATCCTTCTAAAGGAGCGTCGTTTAAGGAGCTTATAACCACTAAGTTAGTAGCTAAGCTTTAGACAGGGATTAATTAGTGGATAATGACGATATAATTGTGTGGAATATTCGTACGGGTTTAATATATATCTTATAAAGTTTATAATATTTTAACAATGTACTTCTAAATTTGCTATGTTAAGAACAAAAAATAAACATAATAACTTATTAAAGTTTAATTAAAATCATTTCACCTGAAGAATGTGAGGATTGCGTTCCCAAAAGCTATCACCAATTATATCGCACTGCTTCAACCACAATCTCCATCTTATCGCGCTTGTTCTATTAAAAATATTTAAGTTTAATCGAAATTGTATATTATTATTAAATATTAACAATTTATTTATTTAATTTAAGCTACCTGTTTCTTATAAACTGAGGAACCCTTGCGGTATAGCTCTGGGAGAGTGCTGTAATTTATGTTAAACCTAGAAAATAGTAGCTCGTTCTTTTGTTCCGTTTGTGTGCCCTACAAAAACATGTGAGTAAATGCACGGGTGCATATGGGGCCGCATGACTTATGTGTGTGAGCATATGTATATGTAAATACGACATTTATACATATGGATGTATATCTACATGTGGACGGTTAAATTTTAAAAATAAATAGCTGCATCTGGATGTACATAATGCCCCTGTTATATGTGAGGAAGTCGTATAAAGTAATACACATTTTAAAAATGAATAACTCACATACCCGTAGCTTTTCATAAGCTTCTGAAGGTTCAAAGCCATCTTTTCGAAGACACCAAAAGCATGTATTGTACTGATTATTTATGTGACCTGCAGATAGTATTGCATGTATATGGGCATACTCTCTCTCACTCTGTGTGTGTGTGTGTTGTGTGAAACACTCACAATCGGCTTGCCGCCAAGAAAGATAATCTCGAAGAATCGGGTCTGTTGGATAGCAGACAGCTCTTCCATCAAAACATGGGGGATATAACAGTTCCTTATCAGGAAAAATCTCGGACCATTTCATTACATATGCTGATGCAAATAACGAAACAATAACTGATACTAGTTTGCTGTATAACATAAGCACGCATTAGATTGAAAAATAGTTCTTAATTAACGTCATTACCTTGCTCTTCGTTGGAAAAGCGTACTGTTCTTGTGAATAACAAAGCTGCAAAGAGACAGTGTCAGAATGAATCTCTCTCTCTCTCTCTCTCACACACACGTAATGTATTGTGTATAAACATGACATAACCACAGATACACACTTCACACCCATACAGATGGTGTGTATGATATATTCTCACACACACACACACACACACACACAACCTGTATTCATCACTCGCACCATATGCAAATACTACATCAGGATGCTCCGTTAAAACCAACTTGGCACACTCATTCATAAGGCGAAGAGCACGCTCGTCATTGGGTTTCTCAAAACCATGATATTCAGAAAATCTGAGAATATATATTATATATATATATATATAGTTAAAATGTAAGAAAAATAATTATAAAAAAATCAGCCATTGGATTACCTATGAAATCCTCTACCGTCGATTCTGATCACAATCCATGTCGATGGCAGCAATCGATCGTCCGCTTCAAATGTCTTCACATACTCGTACTTGCTCTTCGCCATAACCAAAACCCTAAATCCCTAAACCCTAATTAGAATATACGTCAATATATATAAAGAATATTCCTGGTGACAAAGAACCCTAAGGGCATGGATCTTGGCCCTAAACGAAGAGCAAGAATGTTTTCAATGGACAAGATGCTGCTGTTAATGCGACTTGGTTCTTCACATCTCGTTACAGGCGGGAGGCTTACGAGAATGACATTCATGTCTTGGATACACTCGTTCGTCAGGGTATGTCAATTGGAATGGTCTCAATTAATCCCTGTTCTACCTCGCTATTGATTTACTGAGGCCCCAATTTATGTAAATTTTTGGTGTAATTCTATGGAATTCTGTAATAACACACATAAATATTTAACTTATATATATATAATTATATGTGCTACAGGATATGTAAAGTAATCGACGCATTATATCAAATAACCCTATAATTTATATGTGTGTGTGTGTGTGTGTTATTATATTAATAAAGCATTTCCAATAACGAGCATATTTAATAACAAGAAATAAGTTATGATTTTCGTTTTTTATATTTAATTTAATATTGTGCATTCCTTTGTTTCTTATTAACTAAAACAATTTGTAAACCAATAAATATATATTTTAAATTTCATTTAAATAATTAACAAAAAAATAAAATATACTAAGAAAACATTTTTAGAATTCACAGATATATGTTCTATAGCCGTATTCTTTATTTAAAATATATATAAGATTAGTGTTTAAAACATAATTATAATGATTTTTAAGTTAATAACAAGCGTAGTACATGATTTTAATTCCTTTTCAATAGAGCTAGAGATATTTTTATTTATATTAATAACTTCAATTATATTTCTATAAATAACAATTATATTAATATTGTATAACAATTATATAACGTTATAATTATTATTGTTATTTTAACATTGTTAATAGTGGAAGCTCCTATATACAAAATTAAATTGTATATAGAGTATTTTAATATTAGGAAACTCTAATTTATCGAACAATTCATATACACATGTGGTAGTTCGTTTTTATCTTTGATTAATATGCTTATCAAGTAAACACTTTTATAACTTTATATTATAAAATGTAAAAAAAAAATTTAAATGTATACATTAAATTTAGTACCTTTAGCATCAACATCCATCATAAAATGTTTTAGTAACTTTTAAAATTTAACATAATTAATCTTCAAATTTAATCTTTATAACATAATTTTATAATATATTAATATATTATAGTTAAAATACACACACACGTAAATACATATGTTAAAGTGATAATAAGATGAACAAATAAAAAACAAGTTACTTAACAAAATATTGACTTAAATTAATATTAACTGAAATGATTAGATTACATGTTTAGTAAATCGTATTTTCTAGATTTTAAATTTTTGAGACAAAACCTATTTAATAAAAAATAAAAATTCAGTAATAAATCAAATTATTAAGATAACAATGAAACTTAGGAATTATATTTTAATGAGTTTAACTATGGAATTTATATTGTTATAAGTTTAATAACATTTAATACAGCAAAGTAAAATAGAATTGATATTCAAGGACAATAGTTAATATAATATGATAAAGTTTATTAATTTACACTTTTTAAATGATTGTTAATTTTTATTACTACTAAAATTTAGTAATACACAAGTTTTCTTGAAGAAATTAAAATGTTAGATTTAAATTAAATAATTCTTATTATCAATACTATCATCTCTTTCTAAAAAATTAAATATCAAATTTTTAATTGTTAAATATATGAAATAAGTAATCCTCATTTAATAATAAACTGGTGTACCATATTTTTTTTTATTAATTGAGATGCTATACAATTTTAACTCTTTAAAAGAACTTACATATAAATTCTAAAATAAATAATTTATTATTTAGAATGGTGTTATACTTATCATGTTAAATTGAATATATTATTCAAGATGACAATTAATTATTAAAATTCAAAATAAACAAAAATAAAATTTTATTTATGAACAAAAAACATAAACAATTAAATCTTATATATGAACTAGATATATGAGAAAATATATATTTAGAAAACTAAGTAATATAAGAAGAAAAATAATAAAGTAACTTAAAACTAATGTTGAACTAGAAAACACATTAGTCAATAATTTATTATTTAATACAAATATTAGTACTATTTAACAAAAATTAAATATTAATTTTATACAAAAAGGTATCTTAATAATATGAAATAAAATCATAATATATTTATTATATAATTAACAAATCTTTATTTTAATTTTAAATTAATATAATTTATTTATTTAATTACACAAAAAATTTCATATTGTAAAGTTTTACATGTTAAAAAAATATTAATTAGGTTTTTTCGCAATATCTATTATTAATTATACGACTTATACATTATGTTAATAGTTTCATGTTTAGACAAGGATTTTCTTACTTAATGCTAATTATTATTAATCTTAACCATTGATAACACTATTTAATTAATATTTAAAATTAAGGTTAATAAATTATAAAAATGTTTCACCTAAAACCTTCTCAAAAATTTGTGATTGATTAATTTGTAATTTATAAAATCTATAATTTATCAATTTAAAATTGAGATTAATTACTTTATGATTAATTGTGTGGAATACATTTTTATAACTAATCATATAACAAAGTTAAATAATATAAAAAAACTACATCTTGTAAATCATATAACAAAACTAATAAATTATAAACAACTATATTTTGAATTGTTTCATTAAAATTTAATATACCTTTCAATAAATTAAATTTATCGATTAGCAAATGATTAATAAATCATCTTTGCATAATGCTTATTAATAAATGATTTTTAAAATCGATGCATTTATACACTTTTCTTATCAGTATTTATTTACATTTCTTAAATGTTTTTTTCTTAATGAACTACTCCTTTATAATTTAAACTATTTTTATTAGAAAAAAAAACTATATTAAATATTGAAAATAATTTTAGATTATTAGATTATGTAGAGTATTTAATTATTTTTGATTTAAAAAAAATATCTTTTAATGTTTTTTATTTATAATGTTTAAAGTCTTAATAAATTTAAAATTGGTTATGGTTTGACTTTTCATATTTTAATTTATTAGTGTTAAAGTTTGATAGGTTATTTATATAATAAAAAAGTTTTCTATTTGGGGTTAAATATAAATTTTTAAATTTTAATTGCATCTATTTAAATTTGAAACTTTTCAGTAATTTGCTTTTATATATACAAATAATAAAGTATGTAATATGTAGTTATTGCATATATATGTTTGATTATTGTTAAATATAATAATGACATGAGCTTAAAATTTAGTAGTAATAATTTATTTTAATATTTTATATATATAAACTAATATGTACAACACATAAATTTCAATGTGCTTATTTAGTTATTTTTATAATCAATAATCATCAATAGTTAGTGGAGCAATGGTGTGACTTTTTTAATATTTATATATTAATAAATTTTAAAATATATTACTTACAACATTTTATAACAAATCACTAACTGAGTATTAAATTAATATAAAATAAGAAATTACATTAAACATACATAGTATATGAATAAAATGTATATGACATTGTCATCGTAAATTCCTTTGCAAAGATGTAATAAAATGTGTAAAGAGAGATAATTTCTTATTAAATAAATTTAATTAAAAAATTATATAAATATTATTGTTGGAAAGATATTTAAAGTATAAATAATATATAATATGTCGGCATTACTTAAAGATAAACTCTTCCGCTCAATGGCTTGATAGAACATCTACAATATTTCCTTTTTTTTAACATCAAAATGCCGACGGCAACATCGCAAGGACTTGGCATTTTATAATATTTCATGTTATGGTATATTTACAATTAAATTCATATAAATTCACATGAATTATGCAAAGTTTTCATTTCAACATGTTAAATTGAAAATATACATTTATATTATTAATAATAATGTCATATTTAATATCTTATAAACATTTCTCATTAGAATTAAAGAAAACAATTATGACATAATACATCAACGAATTAAAAGAACTAATGTTAGCGTGTATGAATTTATATGAAAAAAAAATTTAGAATAACTTATATTGATAAGAGGTTAAAAAAAAACATTATTGAAGTAAAACTTGAATTTTGTAAAAAAATTATAATTTATAACCTTAATTGAAGTTGTGTTTCTAGATTAAATAATATATAAAATGATTATTTTAAAAGTTATAAATTAAAGCCCACACATATTATATTTAATTAACAATTTAAATTTTAATACAATTTTAAACTAATATTTTCAATAACTTTGTTAAAAAAAGTTAATATTAATTAATTTATAAATAATTCAACACTATTATAAGTTCACATGAATTTATGATAAAAGTATATATTATAAATTTAACATGAGAATTACATGTTATAATCACATGCAATTCTTAAATTTTAATTGAAATATTGATTTTAATTATTATAAAGTTATTTCAATATGGAGACTTTATATTAAACTTTAGCATTAAGCAAATAATAAAGGGTTGTGCCTTAACAATATATTAATTAAAACATGTATCGATAAAAGAATAATGAACTCAATTATGAATGTATTAACTTTATTACATATCATATTTAATATATGTGACAGAGCCCTTTTGTTTTCTTATTATGTAAAATGGATTAACATAGAATATTATTCTTAATGGGATATACTTAGTGAGTTTAATTTAAGGGTTGATTATGCCAAACTAACTAAAAACTTAATTAGGACATAGAAATAAAAATGTTAATTTTACATAAAAAAATTTGCAAGACAAAATGTTTTAATATTTGATATAAACATATTACTTTAAAAGAGTTTATTAAATATAATAATGTTAACGGAGGATAATTTTGATCATCAAACGTAATAAATATTAGGGGCCTCTGCACCTGCTTCTAAAACCACTTTTATCTCCTTAAAAGTGAAAATCGCGACCACACTTACTTCTTGTGCTAAAAGTGCTAAAATTAGTTCTTTTAGGAAGGGATATTCTTAAAAGAGTCAGAACCGCACCATTCTTTAAAAAATTCTTTAAGAGGAATAACAAGGGAATATCCGCTCATTTCTGACAGAAATTTAGAGGAGCCTAAAGATCCTCAAGAGGATCTTTAAGCTCTTCTAAGTGCCACGTCAACGACGGCACAACAACATTTAATATAGGGTGCAAGCGGTGAAGCTTTTCGCGCCACAAGTGCGATCATGGATGATTCTCAAGCTCAAGCTCAAGCCTCTGAAGCTCAAGTCCTGAAGTCATGGGTCAGGTGCGTTTTCTCAGCAATCGGGTAGACCTGGGTGGATTTAGCAATCCATCATTGCATCGTCTCCAGTAGGTGATCAAGGAGTTGGCCAAGGAGCTGGAGGTTCCATGGACCTGCCCAGGTCCATGGCCAAGGGATACACAACGGGATTCACGGAGCGGACACCCAATGGGGATTCCTGGCTTAGTCTATGCTCATCAAAGCTCCCCAGCGTATTCAAGTAGCCTGTTTGGAACTCAGCATAGAGCAGCCGGCGTTTTTTACTCAGCCAGACAGATTCCGGAAAGCTCAACTTTTGCTACTGCTCAGCCGGCAACTCTTTCTTTTCAGCTGCTCAGCCGGGGAGCTCTTCTTTCGCTGCTGCTCACCCAACAGCTGGCGTCCATCCTAGTGGTGGAGGTGCAGAGTATGCATGCACGATGATGGCATCTCAGATAGATGCTGAAGTGGAGCGGCGTCGAGCCGAGCGTCGAAGGAGTTCGGAGGAGGATGAAGACGTTGAAATACTTGAAATGTACTTGAAATACTTTCTTAGTTTTCAAAAGCTTATGAGTGTTTTGCACATCCTCCATGTGCTGTTGGCAGAGGTGCTCGTCGTGGTGGTAGAGCAAGCTGAGGCCGAGGTTGACCTGGATGTAAAACATAAGAAAGTGCTAATGGTGATGATGACAACATGGTAAGCCTTTCCATCCATTACTTAAATTCAAATAAGTAGATGCATCTCATATTAGGTAAAGGATGGGTTGACTGTTGGTGGGAAACGAGTACGTGGAAACAATTGGACTTCAGAAGAAACGCTTGTGCTCATCAATTTGAAGGAAGAAGAGGGAGAGCTACGTGAGCATCCGGAACAATTTCTCCACTTTGTTAAGGCAAAAAAACAGTGGGAAATTCTGGCCAAAGCCTAGCAGATAAAACCAACGTTTACAGGTATCTGGCTGTTGGGACAAGCTCATGATAAGATATCGTGAGATCAATGATTATCATTGCAGCACTGGAGTTGGGAATTACTAGAGCTTGTCATTGGAGGAGGAAAAGTCTAACCCCAAGATCTCCAATGACTTTCCTCAGTGTTGCTTTGAGGCCTTGGATAGCTAGTGGAAGGACAGACCAGTCATGGCACCTCGTGGCCTCTTCAACTCAAAGAGAAACCAGTAGCAGCAGCTCGAGAGTGAGGTTGATTGTGGTGATGGTGACCAGGTTGTGGGGAGCACAGGTAGGAAGAAGAAGGTTGATGCTCTGGGAAGCCACACCAGCATGACATGCGAGAACATGAGGTTACAGTTGGAGATTGAAATTCGTCATGTTATTGATTTCATTCCAGAGTGAAGATTGAGTTTGAAGCTCACATTATCTGAGATTCAAAAATTTGAATTTGAATTCTACATTTGAAAATGATAAACAGAAACTGCTAAAAAATATGTGCAGAAGCGTCACTTTTAAGGCTCTTTTTACAATCCTTTTAAGAGAATATTCATTAACCTTAAAGTTCGTATTAAAGCTAGTGCGGTTTGGGTTCTAAGACATTTCTTTTAATGTTTAAAAGAGACTTTTAATCAAGAGACACCTATTTTTCATTATACAAATGCGTATATTCACAGGAATCAAAATAAAAGATTCGTAATATAGATTAAATTAAAAACAATAAACTATAAATAATTTTTTAAATTCTGAAAAAATGCAATAACTATAGATTGTTAAATCAATAATAAATAGATCCTCAAATTTTACTACACAAAATTTTGTAATTAATAATTTTCATCTTAAAAAATTAATAAAAGTATTTTATAATGTATATATTTTATAAAATTTTTTTACTCATATTTAATCTAATTATTTAATAGATCAAAAACATAAAATTCAAGTCATATTATTAGTATATCTATTTCATAAATAAACTTCTGTTTTATTCAGTTTTACACACACAAAACCATAAGTATTAATAATTAAATCTTGAGTCACGTCAACTAAGTAAACGACCCGGCGTTTACGGAGAAAATATGAAAAAACATTAACTAAAAATATTGTTATATAGTTTATTATTAAAGTCTGTCCCTTATATTAATAATGTATATGCAATTCAATATATATGATAAATATAGAAGAATGAAATCGCTAGATTGGGTTTTGCTGGGTTTTTCTATATTCACAACGATTCCATTTCTATTTGCAAATTTTGTTATTCTGAGATATAGAAAAAGAAAGTATTTTAGAGCACAGGGCGGTGTGGAACTCATTCTTCTGGGATCCCTTGCTGGCTTGTTGTTTATCTCTTCTGCATTTGTGACCAATGGGCATATTCCTCACCGCAAAGGAATCTTTGCCAGGTATATATATGTGCGTGTGTGTGTGCGTGCGTATGTATATGTGTTATATATATATTTCTCTTGAAATTTTGTAATACAACATTTAACTTATATTTTAAATTTGAAATAACATTTTTAAAAAAAATTTGAAATAACATATATTTTTTTAATATTGTCTTTTCTCTATTTAAGTTATATTTAAATTTAATTTTTCTATAGAATTTGAGGTTGATATAAATATTCAAACTTTTTGGAATTTTTAATACACAACATTATTAATTAATGATTAATCTTTATTTAAAATTAAAATAGCATATGTTTTAATATTGTAATGTTTAATACAAGTCTTTATTTAAATTTGAGATAACATATTCTTTTAATATTGTTACAACATTTAAGTAATATTTAATAATATATTCAAGGTGTACTCTGTGGAGTTTTGGATTAAGCTTTGCTTAGGACTGAGTCTCTGGCTAATCTGCATTACCATGAGACTACACCGCATGGAGAATATCTCAACAACGAAGAGAATCCAAGCTGGAGATTCTACATCATTTGGATACCTGCTTTAATGCTGCCTTCCCTCCTCGTATGCACAGTTGCAACCCTTGTCCATGCTACTAAAATGTAAGTATTATTATTTATAATTTTATTAATGTTCATATTAATATATAAATCTTATATTTTGCTTCATTTCCACTTAATACATATATGTTCTAGTAATATACTAGTATGCTTGTGCTTCACAGACACGCACACATACTATACATATGATGATATCACATAACCAACAAATATGAAAAATTCAATTATATATATATAGATGTGTACCCGGAGAAGTATGATATGGTGCGTGTGCGTGTATACACACGCACACAACACACACACACACATCATACAGCTCCAGGGTATTTTTCATATCATAGGGGATATATCCATGTAATACATATATATTTCTAGTAATACACCAGTATACACGCACGCGCACATACACAAATATTATACATATGATGATATCCATAACCAGAAAATATGAGAATCGATTTTACACACACACACACCATACATACAGCTCCAGGGTACACATAAAATTTTTCATATCATAGGGATATGTCTATCTGGGTATAAAATCAAAGCAATATGTGCAGATATACTCTTATAGATACAGATACATATACTAACTGTATATACGTGAGAGCAATATATATATATATATTATATATAGAGAGAGAGAGAGAGAAGAGAGGAGAGAGAGAGAGAGAGAGAGAGAGAGAGAATAATCTGATGATTAGTTTAAACTAATATGATTTGATAATCAAATGAATTAAATTACTTACCAGGAACGGTGACCACAAGTGCCATTCAAAGTCAGGATGGAAAAAAAAGCACAGTTCTTCACAATTCCACCCATATATTTTTCCGGGGTTTTTGGTATACTTATTCAAGCTGCGTAACCAAAAGGATGCTTTAGTAAGAAGGGAGTATGTGCACACATGTGATTACTGTGTATTGTCATTTCTAGTGTACGCATTAACTGGTGTATCGTACCTCACGCATGAATATGAAAACATGGAAGGCCGCTGTTTCCTCACCTTCTGTGTGTGTTGTGTGGTCTTCTTTCATTTCTGGATCCACATGACTTGGCCCGTCTACCTGTGTTTGTTCAAGCCTGAGTCTGAAATGGAAACATACGAAGAGGTACGCACACACACATGTCGTGTATGGAGAGAGAGAGAGAGAGAGAGCAAGATATATATAATAAATATATTGCACACACACGCACGCAGCGCACACATACACACATGGATACATGAGTTCGAATTTCTTCAGGAGTTGAGGCGTTCTGGGGCAAAGATCTTAAACTCTTTGTAGCAGCCAGTGGCCGTATTAACATGCCTTCATCCGAAGGAGCCATTCTTCATGCCATTCATGAAGCATCCGAAGAGATCTCGGAATTCAAGGTTCCGTGTATTAAATACATACATACATACATACATACATATATATATATATAACCTGCATGATTTGTAATCATATACATGTAGACACACATGATATACATGCATGTGTGTGTGTGTGTGTATGTTTTTGCGTGCTTACATAGATGCATAAGTAAGAAATTCTTGCTTTTATAGGAAAGAAATAAGCATTCTAGAGATGGAGAATCAAGGCTAGAGATGGAGAAATCAAGGCTGGAGATGGAGATTGCTAACAATGCCTAAACAAGGGCAAGCAAGCTCTCCACGTAGAGTTGCCCAAATATATAGATAACTTGTATACAACTAAGGAATGCATATACAACTTAACTGATGAGAGAGAGAGAGAGGAGAGAGAGAGAGAGATGATTGAAAATATGTATTCCGTCAACCTATGAGTACATGCACGATCCAATGATAAAATTCGTGTGTAAATGTGTTGTCATCAATAATATTAAGCAAAGCCATCCACCTGGTAACGCAATATATATATATATATATATATATCTGTGTGTGTGTGTGTGTGTGTGTGTGTGTGCTAATTACCTATACTTTAATCAAAACTATAAAAATCTTATATACACGTTATATCATATTACCTTATGATTGTAAAACTATTATGTTTAATCAAAATATGTAAAACTTACCTGGCACTATCTTGTCTCGCAAATATGTAGTGCTCTTTTTGGGCTTTAGTCTTTAAGAGCATTTCTTCTACTCACTTTGAGGATCCGAGAGAGTCACTATAGCACCACCAGCACCTATTGAAACTCCCCGTCTTGTATTACCAATGTCCTTATAACAATGCTCAAGTCGAACGAGCCATTCAATGAGAAATATCCAATTGCTCCTGTACACATAACACAATTAAAGAACTAAATTAATTCTATATTAATTAATATAAAATGGTGGTCCCAACTGTACAAAAATACAGATAAATTAATAGCTGCCTAAATAAACAGTATTAGTTTAGATACGTAGGTACATAACCATAAAATGTTATGAGTAGAATGAAATAACGTGCATATATGTATACTTATACACAAGCATGTAAGTATAAACCTGAATATATGCCTCTGGGAGAAGTTTTAATTTGTCAAGTATTTCCATGGTTCGAAGCTTGGGAGCTCCAGTCATTGATCCACCGGGAAATGCAGCTCTTACACAGTCGACAGGGGTGACGTCATCCCTCTTCTTACCCCTGACCGTACTCACCAGCGTATGTACGGTAGAGTAAGGATTCTACGGCCATCAAGCGGGGGACTGTACGGAGCCCGGCACACATACGCGACCGAGATCGTTACGTAAGAGATCCACGATCATTAGATTCTCAGCCTGGTCCTTCTCACTGTAACACAACGATCAACGGTTCAATGCACATATACATACACATACACACAGAGATTCATGCATACCTTTCCTGTAACTGAGTACGTAGCATTTCATCTTCTTCCGGTGATTCTCCTGCAATAAAATACTCATCAATGCAAGGTTACTATTATTTTTGTATTCACCACGCTAAGTTAACTGATGGTGTGTGTGTGTGTGTGTATTAATATATAATAGACAATTACCTCGAGAGACTGTTCCTTTTATCGGCTTTGCCTCCAGAATACCATTTCGATCAAGCTGTAAAAACCGTTCTGGAATGAAGAGCAAACACACGGTCCCTCGCTCCAAAGTGCAACCATGCAGCATACGGTGCAGGATTTGTACACCGTAGAACAGAATATACTCCAAGAAAGTCCGTTAACGGAGTCTTCTTCTTCATCTGTGCTGTTAAACAAATCTCATAGCTTTCCCCATCTTGAATGTACCCAAGGCATTTCTCCACGTCCTTCACATACTCTTCTTTACTCTTTAACAAAGTAAAATTCCCCTGCAAGTTTAAAAAAACATTTAACTACTATATTTGTATGTGTATGTATACATATTCAACTTGAGTACCTGGCTGAAATTACGTCTTCTGTTTCAATAACTCTTTCATGCTTCCCCTTAGACCGCTCACTACTTGTGCTGTTTCTTCACCCACATTTGGTTATCTTCTATAGCGCCTTTGTTGTCTTTGCAAACAGCAACTATATAGACGTCGCCAGTCACGTGATCCACGGCTATAAACCGATCAACCATGAAGAATGCCGCATCTGGTAAAGGAGATTCGTGAATATTCTTCAAGGGAGTACATTCGCATTTGAGCTCATATCTGAAAATATAATCAACTTATATTTCCTTGTAACAGTGTGAAACGACTAGTATCACTCACTCACTCACACACACACACACAGGATATAATATATATATAAAGGCGGGCTTACCCAAGATAACCAACAAACACCATGAAACTCAAAGGGTAAACTCCTCCTGTTCTTCTGTTCTGCAAGCATATCTTTGCGTTTCCTGAAATATAATGTAAGCTTGACATAATTGTAGTTAGCACATACCGTATTCAAAAATCTCGAAGAATCCTTCAGATAAAGTCCTGTGTGAAATCTCCTTTAGAATTTTTGCATCTCAGAGACTGCTTGGCCTCTTCACACAGAAATCTCACTGAGTTACTTAATAGTAAACTACTAGAAACTAGGACTTATACAGTTCCTTACAATTAATTATACTTACACACTATTTGGCAGTTTATTATGTCATCTTCTGCCAAAGAGGCCCACCTCTACCACCCATGTATGAAAACCTGGTTCTTTCCTGAGTAAAACAGATCCTTTAAAACACACACACACACACCACACACACACGTATACAAACTTACCTGGTCAAGGTTAGAGCTATCCAGCCAGAAAGTGTCATTTACAAACGTGACCGTATATCTTGCGAAAGATATTCTCAGAGCCACCCACCTTGTTTAGTATGCCGTCAAGCTTTCTGAAACATAGTTTTAAAGGCGAACTCTCAACAGACTTTAAATGTTTATCAATACTCCTTTTCACGGCTCCATTTGCTTCATACTGTTGTATAAATAAATTTAACTATTAGTCATTTCTCATATAACGTGTATTACTCTTCTTCCTTGCTATACACCAACAAAAGACATATTGTGTGTAACACACCACCGACACACGCACAAGGACACCACGCACACATACATACCTGTGATGGATTATTTTCCCAATAACGACGTGTGATATCACCGAAGTTCTCAAGAAGCCTACGTCCATAAGTAGTTGCAATGCTTTCTGGATGAATACACATTGATTGATAAGGTCACGTGGAAAATAAGTTGATGTTGAAAAAAATATAAGAAATACATATAAACGCGTTACCTGCACGCCGTGGTGGGCCATGTTCTATGTGAGACTCCCATTAAAAGCTTTGAAGAATTTCCCGAGCTCAAAGATAGCATTCCAATGCGATTGTCTAATGCTGAAACAGATGTTTCAGATAATGTCCATGCAGTTGCAATCAGACTCGGAGGAAGTGTATCCATATCCAATATAAGAGAGTGGTATCTTACTACCTGCATAAGAAATGCTTTGAAGTGTGTGTGTGTGTGTAATTCTGGACACGCAAACTCACTATCAAACTATAAAGAATGCATCTTTATGCATAAATATATTCGTTTAATCAGCAAGAGTATCGTTGTGTATGTAGACGTACATATGAGTACACATAAAGCATAGTATTACCTTAAAGCTGGGACCAGAAGGAATTCCATTAAACAGAGGATGCTCCATGTGTTGGATCTGACTACACAATATAAGCAAATCATAAGTATAATAAATTTAACTACTGAATAGGAAAATAAACCTTAAACGTCCATGAACTGGCTGTGGTGCGTGAAAAATTCTCATACCATGTGCATATCCCAAGGCCTGAATAGAAATATAGATATTTAGCAATTTATGTACGTGCGTATATGCATATTGAAAGTAAAAATAACTAACTTGATGGCCCATGCATACTCCCAATACGGGTATGTCAGGACATTCCTCTAACAGCTGCATACAAATCCCTAACAAAGAAGAGTTATTGTTCGCCTTATGAATGTACATATGTGTGAACATATATAAACCTCCCCCTCCCCCATCTCTCTCTCACACACAAATGTACCACCTATATCAGACGGACGAGTTGGTGTTCCCGGGCCTGGGGAAATGACAACATTGTCAAACGCTCTTTCCTTGTATAAGAGCCGCCGAAGCTCCACAAAACTGATTTCATCATTTCTTATCACAACAGGAGCCGCTGCATACAATTGTATTTCTGTGTTGGTAAATACACCACACACACACACACATACATCTCTGTGTGTGTGATAATAGTATAGTGTATAGAATTTATCGCATGTACATGTACATGTATATAATAGTATATGTAGGTACGCATACCTCCATTGACAACAGAGAGAATTTGAAAGAGATTATAAGTGTAGCTGTCGTAATTGTCAAGTATAAGTGTTCTAATTGATCTCAACCCTTGGCATTATTTGCTTCACGTGGGACCCCTGATCGAAAACTGCACTTTTATCAATGTCAAGATATCCACAAGTATATACACATATACACCTATATATTTGTTGTTTGTTTACCTTGAAAGTGAAGAACCATCATTATCTGCTTTAGTTGCTTCAAATTCCATCCTGGAAGTCGAGAGATAACGCAACGTATAAAAAAAAGTGCTTCATAGAAGTATTAAACTACCGAATTGATATACTAAGCGCATAAAACTGAATTTGTTTAGAATGAATTGAAATGTGTCACATAGAGTATCAAGAACAAAGAATCAAACACAAAATATTACATTGAATTCAAAATAAGGGGATTCGTAATACAAAATACACACATGATATGCGAAATAAGGGATATTGGCCTCCTCCTCCTCGCTCTCTCTCTCGATTGCGTACCTTCTGTGTGTAATCCGTGAAATCGACCTTCGCGCAGCGAAAGAATCCTTTGATTCGGAGCTCTGGGATTCAAGCGAAATCCATTTGGTGCGAATGCCGAATGAGGCAGCTGCGCCATCGCCATGACCTAAGATTCAAACGACCGCCATTATAAACATGAAAAACCCTAATCCCTGTTTTCATATGATTCCCTGTTTCATATGAACCCTAATCCCCTGTTTATATTCGGATATACCCGTTTTCAAATGAACCCTAAGTAGTATTTCGGATATGCCCTAATCCCTGCATAAACCCTAATGTTTTTATCCATGGCGTTCTCCTTGGTACCGATTCCATCACCGCATTGGAGGCGATTCAATGAATCCTCGAGGTACGCAGATACTAGAAGATGTACAATGTGCGGAAACAGTATACATATCAAGTCACATTCCAGTACAAGGAAATGTACAAATGTGAGCGAGCAGGAGACACATTCTTGGTTAGTAGCATTAGATGGGATAGAATACGATGTGAATAATGCAGAATATAACAGAGATTGTTCACAGTATACGACTGTAGATTCTATAGAAATCATGGAAATAGCTCTAGAAACAATGCACAGCAAGGGGTCCCGAGATTTATTGGCACACGCTCAAGTACAAGGCTCCATGGGTATATGTTTGACTGTAATAACATGTCTGCGTGTATGCACCCGCGCGCGTGTGTGTGAAATGAGTAACACTGAAATAATACACCACAGGTGCATGCGGACGAATGGCAGCCGAGAGTTACACAAAAAACATGGAAAAGAAGGGATCCCGTACTTTCAACAATATCTGGGGATGAACAAGGTAATACATATTGCTGACATATCTACATATGCATATGCGGTATATATATAACCTATGTTTATGACATTACTTGTATGCATACACACGCGCACACCATTTGCAACATCATGTGTGTGTAGACATGTAAAGTACTGAATTTATCATGTTGTTGAAGGAACTCGGGAACAAACGACAGCAATGTCACAGATTGCTGAGAATCTGAGAAGGATAAGAGGCCCCAAAAAGACGTAGAGGTGTGCAAAGTGAGTCCAGAATTGGGACTTGTTAAACGGTTAATTCCTGCTTCAGATGACCTGTTGATGCAGATGAACCTTTTGATGAGCTGGTATGTGCGTATATGTATATCTTTTTTGTTTTTAAGTTTTTTTCTTTTTATATATGTTTATATGCAAGAATCGTCTATTATAATACTTTCGTGTATGTTATGTATTATATCATGTACGTGCTCTCTCTCTCTCTCTCTCACACACACCACACACGCACAGTAGTTAAACTACTAATTTTAATGTTTAAGTGGTGCATGTAAGTTCATATTGTTAAAACTATTTGATTGTCTGTACACACACATAGGCACGCGCACTCACACACTAGAAGCATTAATATCAACATATTTGGTAATTTGCTTACATGCTTGTCAAGAGTGAAGAAAGTGAAGACTTCAACTTGAGCAAGGAGTGGATACCACCAGATTCTTTCGTACCTGAACCTGAGAAGCCCGTGAAATCAATCCCAAAGTTTCCGTGGGAAATGGAAGACTCTCCGGAGGTATATATATATTATATCGTGTGAAGCATAGATATATGTAAAGCCTAGTTGGTACTTTATATCACTCTACTTGGAGTTGTTTGCAACTTAAAAGAGTCACATACGATATGTAGATGTATATATATGTATGTGTCACTGTAATGTTTTGTAAGGTTTTTCGTGAGGACAAGCAACAAAGGAGAGTGAAGCCACCATCACTAGCTGAGCTTGTTATACCAGATGCAGAACTACGGAGGTTGAGGGCACTTATAATCACAACGAAAGAGCGTATCAAAGTGAGGAGGCTTGGTATAACACGTGCAGTCGTGGAGGCAATCCATTACAAATGGAGAACCTCCGAGATCGTTAAACTTAAATGCTCGGATGAAGTTGCTAAGAACATGCGTAAAGTCCACGAGGAGCTAGAGGTCTGAAAACACACACACATACACAACATGCACACACTCACACACAAACGCAAACCATTATATGTAACACACGACTATATGTATATCGCTTGTTTCCACCTATATATACACATTTAATGTATATATCACAACACTTGTATATATCTGTATGTAAGTTATATGCCATCTTATACTTGTTTTTCACAGAAAAGAACAGGAGGACTAGTTATTTGGCGAGCAGGTGGAGCATTAGCCATATATCGAGGAAAAGACTACGCAGGACCCCCTCCTGAACGAAGATATCTAAGAGAAGAAAACAAGGAGATGCAAAAAGAGCAAGCAGATATACACCACAACCGAATGCGAGGTAACACACACGCAGACAAAATAAAATAAAATAGTCTTTGGTGTTTAGTGTAAGCAGCCAGTTTAAGGAGTTAATAAGCCGCACTCCGTTTGAGAAGCCGGACAGGTCACATGTGTCCGGTGAGGTCATAGGTCCAGATCCTCAGTTTAAGGACTTCCTGAACCACAATCCGTCTATGGACTCAGAGTATTTCACAGTATGTTCTACATACATACATACATATATGCATGTATGTTTCTGCATATATGTATGTGTATGATGTATATACAATTTGGTTGTGTATGAACAGGCTCAGATGGACAAGCTGTTAGAGGGACTCGGCCCGAGATACACTGAATGGACAGGTTCGAAACCTGTTCCTATAGATGCAGATAAGCTGCCTTTCATCGATCATTCGTACAAGTCGCCGTACAGGCTACTTCCGTACGGCCTAGAGCCAAAGCTCACGGACAGTGAATTTACCAATCTGTGCAAGCTTGCGAAACAAATGCCTCCTCAGTTTGTTGTTTGTAATCTCTCTCTCTCTCTCTCTCTCACACACACACACACACACACACATATTGTGAGAAAGCTAACCTATGTATATTCGAGCATATATGCATGTGTATACACATGCTTACATGTATACTTGCATTGTGTTTTGCAGCTAGGAACAATGGGCTTCAAGGGCTGGCAAAGGCAATAGTGAAGTTATGGGCAAAGACTGAAGTTACAAAAATCGAAATCAAGCTAAAAGCCCAGCACATAAACAATGCCAGAATGGCTTCTGAGCTTAAGGTTGTCTAATGCACCTTGTAAGTCATTTAATTAGTTTTGTTCTAGTAATGTTGTCCTATATGTATTAAGTATACTGTGACTGTGTTTTTGTGTGTATCTGCGGGCATGTGTGGATATATGTATGTATATAGACACACACATGTACATAATGTGATCTCTCGCAAAGTATGTAGTAACACGTATGCTAGCATGTTTATATATTGCATGTATCTACTGATTGTATTTTATATTTAATCTTATGCTGATTCTATTTATTGATTTATTTATTTCAGCAACTTACCGGGGGAATTATTCTGGGTAGATCCACCGAACATTTACTTATATACAGAGGTAAAGATTTTCTTCCACCAGCTATCGCATCTGCATTTGAAGAACGTGAAAGAATGTCTTTCGCTAATGAGCACGTTGAAGACAAAGGAAGAATGCTGCCAACTGGAAGAATAACGGATAACATTATGACGGTATGTGTGTGTGTGTACATGGATATAGATATATTTCGGACTACAGTATTTACATATTATTTATTATAACATATAAGCAAACGTGTAAAGAGATATTATACCAAATGTACATTTTATATGCTAGAAGTTGTCCCAAGTATAGGTACATACGTGTATTACTTGCAAAACTATGTATTATTCACACACGCACACAACACACACACACACACACACACACACACACACACACACGTTCTTTGTACTGCAGATGCCAACAAAAGGTGAGGCAGAAGCAGATGCTAAACTCAAAGAATGGCTTAGCAATGAGGAAGAACAGAAACGTAGATTATACGCAGTGAAATCTGCACAAACAACCAGAGCAAAGCGATTACAAAGACAGCTGGACATTGTAAGTTATTATATTGTGAAATAGTTAGTGATATATACAGCATATTAACTATCATTATAGTTACCAAACTAAAAAGTAATTCTTTTGCGATGTACTGCAAGTCAATCGAAGTATATTTAGGTCATACAGTGTAATTATAGAAGCAAGGCATTCATTTTGTTTTCATGCTTATTGTAGTCCATATAATATAATTGTTTTATACAATGTGCAGGCGTACGAAAAGAAGGAAAAGGCAGCAGAATCTGTACGGAGGCTGGACAGCCTTGTACAACATCAACAGCCCCACTTGATCGCGAGACCATTACTGAGGAAGAAAGAAACATGTTACAAAAGCTTGGACTTAGGATGCATGCATTTCTTCTGCTAGGTACGTTATTATGTGTGGGTGTGGGTGTATATGTCTGTCTGTCTGTCTGTCTGTCTGTCTCTCTCTCTCTCTCTCTCTCTCTATATATATATATATATATATATAGAGAGAGAGAGAGAGAGAGAGAGAGAGAGAGAGAGAGAGAGAGATTTGTATAGATATGTATACCCAGGGTTCTGAATCTACCACTAATCTTGAATTTTAACACACGCACGCATGGATGATTTCTTCTATCTTTGTCTATACGAAATATTAAGATAGGAAATACCTTATAATATTAAGTATCACATATAATGAAACAAAGTTTGCGATTAACGCAAAACATAAACAGGAAGACGTGGCGTATATTCCGGTACCGTACAGAATATGCATTTGCATTGGAAATACAGGGACATGGTAAAAGTAATTTACAAAGGTAAACTAAATATAAAATATTAATATAATTGATATCTTTTTTTTTTTAATTTAATGTCTTTGTACAGGTAGAGACCGTGCGGATATACAGGAGACTGCACAAGCATTAGAAAATGAGAGCGGGGGTATTTTAATTGGAATAGTTCCCACATCTAAAGGCCAGGCACTTCTTTATTACCGCGGGAAAAACTACACACGACCTGAAGATCTTAGACCACATAATCTTTTAACCAGAAGAAAGGCCTTAGAGAGATTTACTGAGAACCAACGTAGAGAGGTATGCGTGTGTGTGTTTGAATATGTTTTGTAATACATATACCTTTGTACCTATTTATGTATAAAGCTATATGCATATACTTGCTTATGCGTTCGTTCTCTTATATATATATATATATAGACATATCGTGAATCTGCTGTATAACGTGGTTTTACTTCAGTCTTTGAGTCGCTACATATTGACTTTGGAGAAAGAGGTCAAAAGCTTGGGATTTCAGTTGGTAAATACTTATCGATGAATTAATGAAAACATCAATTTAAATACTTAAAATTTGAAATTCTTAATATTATGGTTTATGTAACGCTTAACATTGTTGTAATTATGCATAATACATAATACTTACTAGTATTATAATTGTATGTTATACACTTACATCATAATGTACTGAACAGGAGAAACTGAAGGACGACCAAGAGAAAAGTGATAATGGTAAAGCATTACCAAGTGTACAACTAGCGAAAATGGAAATGAAAGATAACTCGTTACTGGAGGTATTTAAATTAATAATTGTTTTAATACATTAATTAATTAATCATTAGTTAAATTTTTTGTTTGATTAAATATATATTGTCAATTAATTAACTAGTGCTGTTTCTTTTAAGTCTGAACAACCTGTGAAGAGGAGAGTTAAGCTAAGGGATGTCGATTTTGGTCCCATTATCAGAGCAGAGCCTCTCACAAATAGAGAAAGATTAATATTGAGAAAACGTGCCTTGCGGATGGGAAAGCCTTCGCATTTTAACATTGGTAACTTATGTTCAACCTTACTAATTAAATTAACCAACGCGAAGAATATTACAGCTTAATATTTGGTTAATATATTATTAACGTTCTTTTGAATATGCAGGTAAAGAAAATGTTACTGAGGGTCTTGTAAGGTCCATAAGGATGTATTTTAAAAAACGGGCACTTCTTAAGATTGGCGTTAAGGGTCGTTCTGAAGGAACTTCTGTACAAGAGATTATGAAGCAGCTTGAGGTGCTCTCTCCCTTCCCTCCTCTCTCCCTCTCCCTCTCCCCTCTCCCTCCCCTCTCCTCTCCTCTCTCCCTCTCCCTCTCCCTCTCCTCTCTCCCTCTCCTCTCTCCCTCTCCCTCTCCTCTCTCTCTAGCATGTGAATATCAGTGTCTTACAAGCACACAAGCAATAAAAACACAACAATGAGCGTGTTTGTGTGTGTGTGTGTGAGTGAGAGAGACAGATAGACACACATATGGACGTATAAGCATATATACATGTGTATGTGTTATATACGTGTACACATATGTATATTTATATATATGTGTGTAGGAGGGTACTGGAGCAGCCTTTGTATGTAAAGAAAAGCAGAAGTTAATATTTTACCGAGGATGGCCAGAGGGAGAAAAGCATCCTAAGTACCTGGAAGAGGATATTCCTTATGAACTCATCTCTGCCGTACAAGAAGAAGATGAGCTGGATTTCTCGTCGCACAGAACATTTGTCCATAGACAAGGTATTAAATACGGATGTGTATAAATTTATATATCTACATACATATACATATGTATTTTTAGCCACGTAATCCAATATAAATACTCCATATTAAACAACTGATTATATATATATATATATATATATATGCTTGTAACATATCTTTCTTCAGTATATAACATAAGGTAATATATATAGCAATATTATATAATTATATATGTAATACGCATACATGTCTATTTGATATATACACGACTGGGAGTCTTTTCCACAGATGCCAGTCTTATGAAGAAGGATCTGATGGTGATAGTGATGATGACGTGTCAAGTATGGACGACTATGATAATTTGAATAGTCGACATAGTGAAGATTCTGCGGCATATACTACTGGAGAGGAGACAGACGATGAAGTTTGGAACCTGGTGGAGCATTAGCAAGACTGTACAAGGTACGTGTTACTTAGATATTATTCACTTGTTAACTTATTTAATATTCAACCAAATTGCATACTTAAATACGATATGATGGTAATGTGAAGCACGTTGGACTGTATATGAACTATAAATTAAAAAATTAAATCATTAAATATGAAGTACAAACTGACATTATCTACTGTATGTATATTGTGTGCTTGTGTGTGTTTGATATATCAGTTTCACACACACACACCCATATATTGTTTCAGTGTGGACTTTATAGCAAAACTAACGGGGAATGTTCTTATGAAGAGGATTACAGCCATGTTAGATGACGTTGCTTAATTTGTCATTTGTTAACGGTGGGGATCATATGGCAACTAACTGACGGGCAGGATGATGTCGGCAGTCACTAATGGCAGAAACTCTGCAGCGTATACAAGTATTATCCAATATAAACGCGTTTCTGGTAAACTTAATGTTATATATATATATATATATATATATCATATGTGTGTATTAAAATGTAAGGGATGTTGATGTAGAAACGCGATTTTGGTCGGACTAAATCAAACTTATCGAAAGATTCTATAGACAAGTAAGCTTGAGTGTACTATATTTATAAATAAATAAGTAAGTCAAAAGTACTATATTTATAAATAAATATTCTATACATAACTAATATATATAATAAGCTATAATTCACCAACCTTATGGTATTTTGATTTGTATAATCACCTAACGTTAATGTTTAGTTAAGTCAATATCAATAAGTAGCATGTATATACATCGTTGTTTATATCTTTGTTACTTTTTAGTGTTTAAGGATTATAACTTATATATAAATGTGTATATATATCCTGCCTTCTATGAGTCTAAAGAGGCGGGTCCTCCCTGTTGTATAAAGACAGAGAATGAAAGCATCCCCTTAACAAAATAGTAGAAAGATCACTAACAACAGTTAATATATATAAATTTATTTATTAGTTTAATATACTAAATTAATATAACAAATTTAAGTTCTGCGAACCTGAGTGGTCCTTTTTTTTTTTGTTTCTTTTGTTTGGACCTTATGTCATGTCACTAACGCAAAGACAAGGAAACCTATATAGATAAAAAGATTCCATATCCTGTGGTGTATATTCTACACTAGAGTCAATATTGTATATTGTATGTATCTAGTTCGTATATGTGTACCTGTGTGTGAGTGCATGTGTGTTTTGTTCTATATAACATATATATATATATATATATATATATATATATATATATAGATAGATAGATAGAGAGAGAGAGAGAGAGAGAGGGAGCCTTACATACCTACACTTTTCCAAATCCGTGTTGGAGCTCACAAACAACATGGTTTTGTCCATATACATACACGCTTGATTACGTTAAACATGATGTAATTAACGGTGTTTAA
>PUQB01000163.1:0-171737 GCA_003024785.1 Selaginella tamariscina
TGGGTGCTAATGGATTGCCACCCAGAGAACTTTAATACTGCAAAATCTGGTATGTATATGTGTACGTGTGCATACTTTTTAATTTTTCTATATACCATACATTACGTATATGTATGTATGTATGCATATGGTTATACGTGCTATAATTAACTAATATGTGCAGGGAAAGGCATTAAAAGAATTATCACCAGAAGAAGTAACTGCAAATGTATATACAATGGTTGATGTGCTACTTCATCACATACAAATACAGTTCTCACAGGACATAATCAGCAGGTATAATATCAAACTAATATAAAAGACGCGCGCTGTCACACACGTTTACTTAGTCTCTTTTAATTAGGAGCTGCTTATGAGAACGAGTGTTACTTTAGCACATCTTATATGGACAACAGAGATATTACCTTTTGACATCTTACTTTTAGCTTTAACTGATCGTGACGATGACAAACAAGCACTACGTCTGGTGGTATGTACATATATTTCCTGATAATTAAACATTGATATTTATGAAATACTTATTTTAATATGATTTAGCTTAATTATACATAAGTATTTGACTTTTACAGGTTGGTCTTCTACTTGATAGACCGGAGTTTCTACAACAAAGAGTTCAACTCTATTGTAGACAACATGGACAACAAGAGCATTGGCAATATCCCGGTCCTTGTCAACGTGCCGAACCACACCAGGCCCTGGAAATCATTTATCTGGGAAAGACAGGTAAAATGTGTGTTTGTGTGTGTGTGTGTGAGAGAGAGAGAGACACGGATGCACCACACATAATTCCATTCACATGCATATGTATATATAAAACGCGTAAATACATACATGATAAAGAATATAGATAGCGGCGATATAAACAAATGTATATCTGTACAGACACACGAACACTTCTATACAATGCACACTTTTACTGTATATGCATTCATTTGTGCAGGTATCCTGTGTTTTTTGACGACATGGTGCTTCGTGCATTACCTGTGATTCACTTGTTGTTTACCGTCTTATTGAGAACGATGCAACAGATACAGCAGAGCGTGTGTTAAACGCATATTCTCCGTTGTTATTCTACCATCCTATGCGTATCACATTTGTACGGGATACACTTGCATATTTCTATGGTCATTTACCCAATAAGCTCATTATGAGACTACTGGCACGCTCGACATAGCCAAGGTACACTGTGTGTGTGTGTGTGTGTTTATATCTGTATTTATGTACAGACGCATATACAAAGTATAGAATTGTCGTGGTACCATAAATAAGAGGTTAAGTAATTCGTATTTGTTATCAGATAAGATACACAGCCACGCACGCCTGCAAACAACACACACGCACGTGTACATACATGTAAATTCTATATATAATTTATGCATACATACATGTTGTGTATTTCTAAGACATAGCGAAGGTACACTTTCACACACATGTGTGCACGTGTGTGTGTGTGTGTGTGTGTGGTACATTATATGTGTATGCATGTAATATGTCTGAGTTAGTATAGGTATAAGGTAGTACCAAGCATAAGTGGTTTGCAGTCATCATATGCTGCACACGCACACACATTTGAAATTATAAAATGCGGGTGGTAGTGCTTTACAGAGCTACCAGCACACAACACACACACACACACAATATATATATATATATATATATATATATATAGAAGCATACATGCACATGAATTCATAAATTGTCTTTTTTTTATTTATTAAAGTGTATTTCTATGTTTGCTTTAGATGCCATTTTCGGAGGTTTTTATAAGCGGATTAGTGGGACGCCTCCATATGATTATTACGTTAATCTTCTTCTTAATCTTGTGCGCAACATAATCCCACCAGTGATTAACAAAACACTAACCTCGTCTTCTGAGTGTTTACGAATGAACACCAAAAAAATATACATACAACAACGCCTTTGGAAAATCACAAAGCATTTTACCACCATCAGGACCCAGGTATTTATATTGTGTGCTGTGCGTGTCTTTGTGTGTGTGTGTGTGAGAGAGAGAGAGAGAGGGCGGGGGGGGGGGGAGGGAGGGAGGGAGGGAGAGTATGATTTAGTAACCATGGTATGACATCAGGTATAGTTTTTTATTTATATATACCTACATATAAATGCTATTTAATTTAAATATCATTATATCAAGTATATATCATAGTTGGATATACTTTAACACATTGCATTTATTCGTTTGTGTGTATGTTTTTATTCAGGGAGCTACGCCCAACTTCTATTGGAAACAGGTGTTATTGAGTTGCTGTCAATTCCTGCACCACCAGCACAAGCAGTAGCCACATTAGTTCAAATAGCAGTTCGAGTCCCTACACCACCTTCTCAGTCTGTAAGTATATTATGAATGTGTACGCACGCACATATATAACACATACATCTGTGTATATTAAATATTGTTGTTTGTTATTGTTTTGGCTGTGTTAGTCTCTTGGCTCCCTTGGCTCCCTTGGCTCCCTTGGCTCCCCGGCCCCAGTGCTGCACCCAAGAGTCCATTGCTTCCAACTTCACCGACTTCAGAGACATCATCTGGTACGTTGTATATATATGTTGAGCGTGTATAATATGTGTGTGTGTGTGTGTGTGTGCGCATACATTAGTAACTTATCGACTTTGTATTTTCAGCGTCAGCTGCTCCTGTACCAAGTGTCCCAACAATCTCACCGTTTATGTCACCACAAATTATTCAGGCGTGTGGTCTTTTGCTTGCACAATTACCTACACCTTTTCATGATGCTTTCTATAAAGAGGTATGCAAATATGCATATGTGTGTATGTGTGTATGTGTGTATGTATCCCTATTAAACAAACAAAAATAAACATGGGCAGGTAGATAATAAGAGACATGTAGAATATGCATAATGCATAATATGTTAATTATGCATACGTACATACATTATATTGGGATATATCTGTGCAGATTGCACGCGTAGCTATGGATTGCTTGTGGCTGAAAGACTCAAAGAAGACATGTAAGGAAATCGATGCTGCTTTTGGATATTCCGTTTGGGATCCATCCTGGGCCGTACAAGACGGTACCTCTACTGTTATAGGTAGGGACGTAAGCAAAGACCGTGTTATATGTATGTGTTTACATGTGTACTTGAGTGACAATGTATGTGTGTGGTGTGTGTGTGTGTGTATACATATACATATATATGTGTGTGTGTGTGTGTAAAAGTATTGATTGACATGCTTGACGTGTATATACACATTGCTATTGTATTTGTATTTATTTTTTATATAGGAAATGCTGCGGCTTTGTTTCACGCATTTGCGGCAAATATATCTTTTGAGTGGCTAGAAGGGACACATGCAGTGGTGAATTTACAAAGGCCAATGTCATCAGTTGCACAGCTCAGGCTTGCGTTCAGAATGCTCGGTCCTTTGGTGTCTCGCTTTGTGGTACACCGCCCTTTACTTGCCAAGGTGTGTGTGTGTGTGTGCACTGTATATACGTGAAGATGGTGTATGTGTGTTGTAAATAATGTGCGCATACGCACGCGCATGTCTGTACTCAAATTATTGTGAATATATATACTACACACATAGTGTGTGTGTAATTCTATATGGGTGTCTTATAAACTCTCAGACATATGCAGTGTGGACTATCGATATAAGTCATTTACATGTATAAGTATACCTCTGAATAGAGATGTATGTCAGTGTATGTTCTCTCTCTCTCTCTAATATATATATATAATTTACAGACACTGGCTTTACTATTTACTATCTTGGCGGAGGTGTTTGGACGAAATTCCCAGGTCCAAGATGTCTCTGAGATTTTCTGATCTAGTGGACTTCATGTAAGTATTCATAATATGCTTAAACACGTGAAATTATGCTGAATTTAATTAGAATCTTTCGAGTAATAAATAAGAAGTAAGATATATAATTAGAGTAGGTATTCCACTAATGGATTGCTTTTCTGTCATCATTTATTTAATTAGTTACTGATAAGCTTAATAAGTTTTTTTAGTTGTGTGTGTGTGTGTGTGTCTGTATGTATATGTATATATATACTGTTTTTCAATGCGTATAGGCATCATATAGTGATGTTGGAAGCACAACACTCTGGAGGAAAGCCAAGGCCAGACACGCTAAGTCTTTGTAACAAGGGCGTGGAGCGTTTACACCCTGACGTACAGAGACTATTTCAACATATTACAATTGATACTCAAAGGTCTATATATGCTGCTACACATCCCAAAGTTGTTCAGAGGCCACTTTCGTGTTTTTGCCTCTACAGTTTGACACCTCTCTATAGTTATTATCTTTAGTTTTGTACGATATAAATAGATGGTTTTGGTTTTATTTAAAAGTTTTCATTTTATTCTATGTTTAAACTTTCCAAAATAATAAACTTTTAAATCTTAATTTTAAATATTACTGAAGGATTCTCCCTATGTTATGCAATTTTTGAAAAAAAAAAATA
Source organism: Selaginella tamariscina (assembly GCA_003024785.1). Taxonomy (NCBI): domain Eukaryota; kingdom Viridiplantae; phylum Streptophyta; class Lycopodiopsida; order Selaginellales; family Selaginellaceae; genus Selaginella; species Selaginella tamariscina. Next base: position 4,451 of record PUQB01000163.1, read on the forward strand.
TTAAGTATAAAATATATTTTATATAAATATTAGAAATTTTTATTTAGTTAAGTTCATAGTGTGTTTTTTAAAGATGAATAGTAGAATATACATTTTACTATATGAATTTTTGTTGGACTTAAAATATATATATACTAATTATTAACTACTTAAAAGTATTATAAAAAGCTAAATCATAAAGTTCGTTATAACTTTTTTTAAATCAGTCATATGATTATTCAAATTACTTAAATAAAATATTCTAAGTTAATTTAATGATATTATTATAAGTACCATTCAATAAATATAAGACTTATTTTAAAAATAATTTTTTTATATAAGTTAAAATCATCATTGCAATTTAGTTTTCCAAATGTAACATTATAATGAATGTATAAAATGATTTCAAATCATTTAACTCATGCCTCAATACTCTTTTTTATCTATTCAATATTATACATTCTAGCACACTTTAATATAATTTTTTGATTTTGAAGAATTAAAAAACAACTTCCCTAAAATTTAATGTTATAAATTAATTATCATAGTTAACACCCAATTATTATAATGGTAACAATGCATAAGTTGGTTACATAAACTATTCACACAGCGTGATACGATAAAGATATTACATATAATATATTTAAAAAACTAATTTTCCTCTTATATAAAAGGTCATCAAATTTTTCATAACACATAAATATTAGTTATTAATTTTAAAATATAACAAACAGTATTTATTAATCAAGTCAAATAAGATTTTATAAGTTATTTTATTTAAACACATCATAATAGATATTGGTCTATTAAAAAAATAATAACTTAATATATTATATAAGAAGAATGTCTTCCTTATCACCCCCTTTATTTATGTATATATATATCATGTGCTCTTATATGGAAAAGGTTAAGAAACAATGTATTTTGTGTGTATATGCACTTTTAATATACAAATTAGTATTAAGTTAGGTGTATGTGAAATATAATTGGATGTGATACTATACATCCCAAAAAAAACAAATTTGTATCAAATTTATATATTTTAATTTTTTTTTTTTTGGAATTCCTTATATTTTATTCATATTACAATTAAATTATTAATATATATATTCAGTAAAATTCTTAAGTATTAAATAAATTGATATAAAAAATTAAATAGTGTTAATAATGATATTTATAAATATTTATATGGTTAAATCGTTTAACAACACCATGTAAGATGAACATGTAAAAAATGAAATGATTAAAGTGTAAGTGTAAGTGCACACCATGATTAAGATTTTATATATGAACTTCATTCCTTCTTTAATAAAGAAATTTCTAATGCGTATTGTTTAAATTTATCACAGTTCAAAAAAAAGTTATGAAATTTATCATATTAAAATTTAAAATATTTTATTATTATTTATTCTTTTCATAATATAATTTGTTCTAAAGCTTATATAACACGTTGTAATATATAACAAGTTTTATTCAATATAAATATTTCTTTTTGTTCAAATTTGTTTAGGTAGATGTATGTGTTTTTTAAAAATGAAAAATTAAACATACTAGTGTCTTAATAATAATATTTAAGCCCACACAAATTAAGAACATTAAATTAGTAAAGCTCTTTACATATTATTCGTCTAAAATAATAAAAGAAGAGTTGATATACTTATAATTAAGAGATGTTATATTTGGAAGGATATGGATTTTTAAATAATTCTACTCTTAAATAATATGCACTTCATATTAACAATAAAAGAGTTTATACATTTAATTAATGGTTACTCTAGACTAACAATATGAACACTTTACCATATATAGCAATTTATTTAAAGTCCACTCTGGAACAATAATTAAAATAATTTAATATATTTAAGATGAAAGTTTCACATAAGATAAATGTTTTAACATCAAATCATTTAACATGTAATTAAATTAAAAACCTTTGTAAGAACTTTTAATAAGAAAATGTTTTAACATGAAATTGAATTAGAAACCTACAAAACGGTCGTGATAAGATATTTAACTTGTATTTATATTTAAATTTTTATAAAGTGGTCACGTTTGTCTTATTAAATGCATTGAGGAGGACATAATGGTAAAATTATCAACCTTGGTAATGTTTATGCTAAATTGTTATTATTAATAAATATAAATTCTATGTTCCATAAATTAACAGTGGAGTCTTTCATTAATATAAAAACTTATTTTCTTAAGATTCTATAAATTTGATGTGCATGTTTCTATTATGAATGGTAATTTTATAAATAATTGATATAAGAATTTAATATGATATATACTCATTATTAATAATGTAAATTGTGATTTTTATTTTAACCAAACTAGTTTATAAAGGTTTTATTAATAACAGTTTTGTACAATACCCTATTAAAGTCAACGTGTGAATTCAGTTCTTTATGAATTATAAATTATAATAGGTCTAATTAACATATATGCAATAACATAAAATCTTATTATGGGTTAATCATTTAATCAAGTAAATTACTTGATAAAAAATAGATTTTTAATTTAATTCTATGTTAAAATATTTACCTTCTTACCCATGTGAAAGTTTCATTATAGGTTAAGAATTCTTTAAACCTACAAATACGTAATTATTATGGTATAATTGTCTTGCACACATAAATTATAAATACATTAAAAAATTTAGATTTATGATTATAATAAAGATAAAAGAATTTAAGACATGTGACATATACTTATATAATGTCTTCTGGAGTAGAATGGGAAACCTTAAATCCCAAAGACTTGCATGCTTAAGATATAGAAAAGGATATTAATATTTCTTACTCATGATTGATGATTTAAGATATACATCTATATTTTATTTTATCTAAAGAAGGATATTCATATTTCTTAATCACTATTAATGATGTTAATGATTTTAATAGATAAATAATGTTTTTTCTTAAATTAGAAATTTGTTAAGAACAAAATATCTATAAATGTTGGATTTTGTTAAATTAAATGAAATAAATAAGTATAAGAATTAAGAAATTACCTTTAATTGATATTGATTTAAAATAACTAACTTGTTAGGCCCAATTCTCTTGTATACTTACTATTAAAAAGAAATACGTATAATGTATATTTATAATCTTTAAGACATAAAAATGAATATTTAATATACATTTACTTTTAACCATAAACATAAATTTATACACTCAGCTTGGTTTAGGGTTTAAACCCTAAACACTAAGCCCCACAATTGGATGTTTTTAACACGTGTGTGAGTCTATAAATATTTCATGTGTGTATATGTAATCCCCAGTGTAGAGTGTGTGTAACAATAAATGTTTGGTTTGGGGTTTAAACCCTAAACCCTAAACACAAAACTAGATCTTAGACCCTAAACATTATTTATATTGTGATCCACTCATCGGTGTGTGTATGTGTGTGCATATGTGCTCTATGGGTGCATTTAATGTGTAATGTGGGATGCTTTTAACGCATGTGTTGTGTGCATGTGGAAGTCTAATATAAATATTTTGTGTGTGTCCAGTGTAGAGTGTGTGTAATGATAATGCTTGGTTTGAGGTTTAAACCCTAAATCTTAAACACAAAGCTCCCCTAAACATTATTTATATTGTGATCCACTTATCAGTGTGTGTATGTGTGTGCATATGTGTTCTATGGGTGCATTTAATGTGTATTGTGGGATGTTTTTAACGCATGTGTTGTGTGTATGTGGAAGTATATAATATTTCATGTATATATGTAAGCACTAGTGTATAGTGTGTATAACGATAAATGCTTGGTTTGAGATTTAAACCCTAAACCCTAAACACAAAGCTAGATGCTTATTTATATTGTGATCCACTTATTGGTGTGTATGTGTGTGCATATGTGTCTTTATAAGTGCTTTTAATGTGTGTGCATAGGTGTTAGGCACCACTACGTACAAACTAAAGACCCTCACAAAACCACCCGACCTCCCTTGAGCTGTCTCTAGTCTCCACATGCTGCTCTCCAAAGAAGGCTTCTAATAAGATTTAGGTATATCTCTCATGAATATTCTAGCTTATACCTTTCTGGGGAATATTCTTTGATTCGTTATATGGGTCATAACAATCCTCCCCATTAGCAAGTCCTTGTCCTCAAGGGCAGTATAGCTTACTCAACTGTGTCAAGCCACGATCCAGGAACCAGGAAGCGAGTAGGATTCGAGAACAGGAAGGCTTGACTCAGGAACAGGACCGAGAGCAGGACAGGAACTAGGAACAAGACAGATCCAGGAACAGGACAGGATCAGGATAGGATCCGGGGGCAAGACAGGAAAGCGCAGGACCAAATCCAGGAACAAGACAGGATCCGGGAGCAAGACAGGAGCAGGAGGCAAAGAGTAAGACAAGAACAAGACAAGAACAAGGAACAAGAATAATCGTAGAATGACTGGTGTTGATAGTAACTGATTGTACAACAATTAGGTCGGAGCTTTTATGCTCACAACTCCAAGCTAATCTAGTCATGAGTCTAATCTAGTCATGAGCTAAGAATAGTGTCCCTTATCCTCTAGGCATATCCTGTAGCATATCCTATAGGCATATTCTATAGGAATATCCTATAGGTATATCCTGCAGGCATATCCTGTAGCATATCCATAGGCATATCCTATAGGAATATCCTATAGGTATATCCTGCAGGCATATCCTGTAACCCGTATCTTCTATCCGAAATCCTACATCCTGTATCCTGTATCCGGAATCCTGTATCCTGTATCGGGTTGTGACAGCATCCTGTATCCGGAATCCTATATCCTGTATCAGGTTTGTGACAGCACCTTCTCCCTAAGGACGAGTTCCACGAGTCTTAGGACCTGGTTTAACAGGATAATGCCGATGGAAGGTAGCAACTTTGGAAGAAGCATGGAGTAAGTTGGATGCAGGTTCCCAAGTGCGATCGGTAGGCAAATAACCTTTCCAATCCACCAAGTATTGAAGTTGCCGGCGATGAAGACGAGAATCAAGGATGGCTGCAACTTCGTACTCAGGTTCACCAGCAATGACCACAGGAGGGGGAGGAGAAGAAGCACGACCAGGAAGAGAAGAAGGATGATACGGCTCCAACAAGGAGGTGTGAAACACAGGATGAAGTTTCACCGTGGATGGTAACTCGAGTCGGAAAGCTACAGGATTTACCTCCGCCACGATCCTGTAAGGCCCAATCGTTGAAAATCCAACTTAGAAGAAGGCCTGTTGGTGCGAATGTGTCGACGAAGAAGCCACACGAGATCACCAATCTTGTATGCAGGTGCCGGCTGACGGTGAGCATCAGCATGATGCTTGTATCGTTCCTGTGCCTGCTGAAGGTGAACCTTGAGATCATCCTGTACCTGCTGAAGATGCTGAAGATGATCTTGTACTGCAGGAGCGGAAGAAGGAGAAGTGGGAGGAGCGAAGTCAAAACGTGGATGGTGGCCTGTAAGAGCAAAGAAAAGTTTGTCCTGTAGATGCGTGAACGGAGTTGTTGTAGGCAAACTCCGCCATTGGAAGAAGGTCCAACCAGTTGTCCTGCTGGTAACTGATGAAGCAACGAAGATACTGTTCTAAGGTCTGAATTGTGCGTTCTGACTGCCCATCAGTTTGTGGGTGATATCCTGAAGAAAGATCCGCTTTAACCTGTAGACTCCGAAGAAGTCTCGCCAAAACTTAGACATGAATTGTGGACCTCGATCGGAAACAATGCTCTCAGGAAGACCATGATGTCGGAACACCTCACGGATCACCAACTCGGCAGTTGTCTGACCTGTAGCTGTCTTGTTGCAGGGTAGGAAATGAGCATGCTTGGTGAAACGGTCAACCACCACAAGAACTGCATCGAATCCACGAGAGGAGGAAGATCTGTGAGGAAATCCATAGAAATGGATCTCCAAGGAGCAGAAGGAACAAGAAGAGGACGAAGAAGACCAGAGGGTGCATGACGTGGCATCTTCGACCTGTTGCAGGTGTCACAACTCCGTACAAACCTTTCCACAAAACCCCGCAACCTAGGCCACCAATAGTTGCGAGTCACCAACTCAACTGTCTTGGCCACACCAAAATGTCCTGTAGCCAGGGTATCATGACAATCCTGTACCACATGAGTCCTGCAAACACCAGCAGGTACGTACAGGAGACCTTCCCGGTACAGGAGTCCGTCCTATATGGTGAACAGGTTGTAGTCTGGACGGGAACTGGAGGAAGAGGAACTTGCAACGTCAGGATGAATGTGTGAGAACACATTCTTTGCCAAGTCGTCTGTAGCCAACTGCGAACGGACGTCTTGTAGGAGTGTTGCTGGAGCCTGATGAACCTGCAATGCCGCAAGCTGGAATCGATCAGGACCCAACAACACTTGCCTTTGACAGTCAATGCAGGATTGCCCGGGCTTGGTGCAAGGTAAGAGCGCCTAGACAATGCGTCCGCCTTGCCATTCCGAAAACCGGGCCTGTAGACGATGACGAAGTCAAAACGTGATAGGAACTCCGCCCACCTAGCCTGTCGCCGACTGAGAACTCGAGCCGTTTGAAAGTACTCCAGGTTCTTGTGATCCGTAAGAACTTGTACAGGATGTGCAGCACCTTCCAGGAAATGCCGCCACTCCTCAAACGAATCCACAATGGCCTTGAGTTCCTTGTCATGAATCTCGTAATTGATCTCCGCCGACAGGAACTTACGAGAGTGAAAAGCTACAGGATGAAGCAACTTGTCCTCTCCAACTTGATAGGACGGATCCTACTGTAAAATCCGAGGCATCTGCTTCAACGAAGAAAGGACGAGAAGGATCAGGATGTGCTAAAATCGGAGCTGTCGTGAAGGTGTCCTTGAGTGTTGTGAATGCATGTTCCGCCTTGTCGGACCAAGAGAAAACCTCTGTGCGCTTGGTGAGTTCCATGAGTGGAAGTACACGCTTGGAGAAGTCCTGTATGAATCGCCTGTAGAAGTTTGCAAAGCCAAGGAAACATTGTACATCTCGTACATGCTTGGGCCTCTCCCACTCCACGATGGTCTTCACCTTGTGCATGTCCATGGAAACGCCAGCAGGAGAGACGATGTAGCCCAAGAACTCCACAGAATCCCTATCGAAAAACACTTCTCCAACTTCGCATACATGCCATGCTCACGAAGCCGCTGTAGAACCAACCGTACATGCTTGTCATGTGCTGCCTGGTCCTTGGAGAAAATCAAAATGTCGTCGAGTAGATCACCACAAACTGGTCCAAGAAGTCACGAAAGATGTCGTTCACCATGTGTTGGAACACGGCTGGGCATTGGTAAGGCCGAAAGGCATCACCGTGTACTCGAAGTGTCCATACTTGTACGAAAGGCAGTCTTCCACTCATCGCCGGGACGAATCCGTATAAGGTTGTAGGCCCTCGTAAGTCGATCTTCGTGAACACCTTTACTCCTCGCAGCCGATCGAGAAGTTCTGGATCAATGGATTCCGAATGGTAGCTTGATTCAAACCCCTGTTGTTCAAGCCACGATCCAGGAACCAGAGGGAACAGGATTCCAAGGACAGGAAGGCTGACTCAGGAACAGGACCGAGAGCAGGACAGGAACTGGAAATAGGAACAGGACGGATCTAAGAAGCAGATAGGATAGGGATCCGGGAGCAAGACAGGAACAGGACAGGATCCCGGAGCAGGATAGGATCCAGGGCAGGACAGGAAACAGGAGCGAGACAGGAACAGGACAGGAAACAAGACAGAACAAGACAAGACGAATTGATCGTAGTAAGACTGGTGTTGATAGTAACTGATTGTACAACAATTAGGTCGGAGCTTTTATGCTCACAACTCCAAGAGCTAATCTAGGCATGCATGCAAAAGTGGTTGCATGCATGCAAAAGTGATTGCATGCATGCAGAGGCTAAGATGAGTCCACATGTCCCTTATCCTCTAGGCATATCCTGTGGCATATCCTGTAGGAATATCCTGCAACCGAATCCTGTGTCCGGAATCCTGGTAGGAATATCCTGTAGGAAAATCCTGCAACCCATATCCTGTATCCGGAATCCTGTAGGAAAGTCCTGCAACCCATGTCCTGTATCCGGAATCCTGTATTCTGTATCGGGTCGTGACAGCACCTCCTCCCTAAAGACGAGTTCCACGAGTCTTGGGACCTGGTTTAGCAGGATAATGCCGATGGAAGGCAGCAACCTTGGAAGAAGCATGGAGTAAGTTGGATGCAGGTTCCCAAGTGCGATCAGTAGGCAGGTACCCTTTCCAATCCACCAAGTATTGGAGTTGGTGACGATGAAGACGAGAGTCAAGGATGGCTGCACTTCGTACTCAGGTTCCGTGTCAATGACCACAGGAGGGGGAGGAGAAGAAACACGACCGGGAAGAGAAGAAGGATGATACGGCTCCAACAAAGGGTGTGAAACACAGGATGAAGTTTCACCGTGGATGGTAACTCGAGTCGGAAAGCTACAGGATTTACCTCCGCCACGATCCTATAAGGGCCCAATCGTTGAAAATCCAACTTAGAAGAAGGCCTGTTGGTGCGAATGTGTCGACGAAGAAGCCACACGAGATCACCAATCTTGTATGCAGGTGCCGGCTGACGGTGAGCATCAGCATGATGCTTGTATCGTTCCTGTGCCTGTTGAAGATGAACCTGGAGATCATCCTGTACCTGCCGAAGATGCTGAAGACGATCCTGTACTGCAGGAGCGGAAGAAGGAGAAGCGGGAGGAGCAAAGTCAAAACGTGGATGGTGGCCTGTAAGAGCAAAGAAGGGTCTGTCCTGTAGATGCGTGGATGGAGTTGTTGTAGGCAAACTCCGCCATTGGAAGGAGGTCCAACCAGTTGTCCTGCTGGTAACTGATGAAGCAACGAAGATACTGTTCTAAGGTCTGAATTGTGCGTTCGGACTGCCCATCGGTTTGTGGGTGATATCCTGAAGAAAGATCCGCTTTGACCTGTAGACTCCGAAGAAGCTCTCGCCAAAACTTGGACATGAATTGTGGACCTCGATCGGAAACAATGCTCTCAGGAAGACCATGATGTCGGAACACCTCGCGGATCACCAACTCGGCAGTTGTCTGACCTGTAGCTGTCTTGTTGCAGGGTAGGAAATGAGCCTGCTTGGTGAAACGGTCAACCACCACAAGAACTGCATCAAATCCACGAGAAGGAGGAAGATCTGTGAGGAAATCCATAGAAATGGATCTCCAAGGAGCAGACGGAACAGGAAGAGGACGAAGAAGACCAGAGGGTGCATGATGAGGCATCTTCGACCTGCTACAAGTGTCACAACTCCGTACAAACCTCTCCACAAAACCTCGCAACCCAGGCCACCAATAGTTGCGAGTCACCAACTCCACTGTCTTGGCCACACCAAAATGTCCTGTAGCCGGGGTATCATGACAATCCTGTACCACACGAGTCCTGGAAATACCAACAGGAACGTACAGGAGACCTTCCCGGTACAGGAGTCCATCCTGTATGGTGAACAGGTTGTAGTCTGGACGGGAACTGGAGGAAGAGGAACTTGCAACGTCAGGATGAATGTGTGAGAACACATTCTTTGCCAAGTCGTCTGTAGCCAACTGCGAACGGACGTCCTGTAGGAGTGTTGAATTTGCTGGAGCCTGATGAACCTGCAGTGCCGCAAGCCGGAAACGATCAGGACCCAACAACACTTGCCTTTGACAGTCAAATGCAGGATCGCCCGGGCTTGGTGCAAGGTAAGAGCGCCTAGACAATGCGTCCGCCTTGCCATTCCGAAAGCCGGGCCTGTAGACGATGACGAAGTCAAAACGTGATAGGAACTCTGCCCACCTAGCCTGTCGCCGACTGAGGACCCGAGCCGTTTGAAAGTACTCCAGGTTCTTGTGATCCGTAAGAACTTGTACAGGATGTGCAGCACCTTCCAGGAAATGCCGCCACTCCTCAAACGAATCCACAATGGCCTTGAGTTCCTTGTCATGAATCTCGTAGTTGATCTCCGCCGACAGGAACTTACGAGAGTGAAAAGCTACAGGATGAAGCAACTTGTCCTCTCCAACTTGCGATAGGACGGATCCTACTGCAAAATCCGAGGCATCTGCTTCAATGAAGAAAGGATGAGAAGGGTCAGGATGTGCTAAAATCGGAGCTGTCGTGAAAACGTCCTTGAGTGTTGTGAACGCGTGTTCCGCCTTGTCGGACCAAGAGAAAAGTCCTGTGCGCTTGGTGAGTTCTGTGAGTGGAAGTACACGCTTGGAGAAGTCCTGTATGAACCGCCTGTAGAAGTTTGCAAAGCCAAGGAAACATTGTACATCTCGTACCGACTTGGGCCTCTCCCACTCCACGATGGTCTTCACCTTGTGCATGTCCATGGAAACGCCAGCAGGAGAGACGATGTAGCCCAAGAACTCCACCGAATCCCTATCGAAAAAACACTTCTCCAACTTCGCGTACAGGCCATGCTCGCGAAGCCGCTCTAAAACTAGTCGTACATGCTTGTCATGTGCCGCCTGGTCCTTGGAGAAAATCAAGATGTCGTCGAGGTAGATCACCACAAACTGGTCCAAGAAGTCACGGAAAATGTCGTTCACCATGTGTTGGAACAGCTGGGGCATTGGTAAGGCCGAAAGGCATTACCGTGTACTCAAAATGTCCATACCTTGTACGAAAGGCAGTCTTCCACTCATCGCCGGGACGAATCCGTACAAGGTTGTAGGCCCTCGTAAGTCGATCTTCGTGAACACCTTTGCTCCTCGCAGCCGATCGAGAAGTTCCGGGATCAATGGCAACGGGTACCGATTCCGAATGGTGACTTGATTCAAACCCCTGTAGTCCACAACCAAACGTAAACTCCCATCCTTCTTCTTGACAAAGAAGATAGGAGCTCCTGCAGGGGACTTTGAGTGACGAATGAAGCCGGATGCCAAGTTGTCCTCGATGTACTGACGAAGAACCTCCAACTCTGTGGGTGACAATGCATAAATCGGTCCGAATGGTGGAGTCTTTCCTTCCGCAAGATCAATAGGACAGTCGTAGGACCTGTGAACAGGAAGAACTGCAGCCTTGTGCTTGTCAAAAACGTCCTTAAAGTCGTGGTACTTGGATGGTAGGGAAGAAGGAGGAGAAGGAGAAGGAGAAGGAGAAAAAACAGGGGAGTCGGATACAGGAAAGGTAGAAGAGGACGTAGGAGTTACTTGAAAGGCAAAAAGGTGGAAGGGAGGATCAGTGGCGAGTTCATGCATGGTAGTGGTAAGAACTCGGAGAGGAGAAGGAGGGAGCTGTGACTGAAAAAGAGGAAGGATCTTGGGGGATGGAACAGAAGCAGGGTAACAGAAAGAAGCAGGATTGGAAAAAACCTGTGTGGGTGATGAGTGTACAGGATTGGAAGAATCCTGTACAGGAGTCCGTGGTTGCGCAAGAGTGGAAGAAGCCTGCGAATGTGCTGACGAATCAACAGGAGGTGGATCCTGTTGAGGAGGAACCTTCGACACTGATACAGGATTGGAAGAACCCTGTACAGGACACCGCAAACTTACAGGAGTGGAGAGCCTGCGGATGTGCTGAGGAACTGATATGAGGTGAATCCTGTCGAGGAGGAGTCTTCAACACTGGTACAGGAACAGGCGGTCAATCCTGTAGCTTGTACTGCCTCAGATACTAAGGATGTATCCTGCACGCAGGAAGGTACAGGATTGATCCTAGCTGTTGGAGAGGAAAACGTGAGCGTCCTAGACCTCCAGTCGATCTGCGGATTTGCAACAACGAACCATGGCATGCCCAAAATGATGGGAGTCGACCGAGTCTTGATCAAGTTGAAGGAAATTGAACAGTTGAATGTGCCATACCTGCAGGAGAGAGGTTCGGTAGCATGGGTAACTGCACCAGAAGCAATTAGACGCCCATCGGCCACCTCTACAGGAACTGCACGCTTCAACTTCACCACCGAAATGCCATGTTGAGTTGCAAACGTGTCATCCATGAAGCATGCATTTGCACCAGTGTCTAACAAGGCAAACTCCATGAGCTCTCGATTATTAAGATGAATGTGTACAGGAAACTTAAGTGATGGGATGGTATGAGCAGCACCAATGGAGCCTGCACCTACGTCCAACTTCGCGGCTCCTAGACGAAGTGGACATTGGAGTTTTCCGACTGAACTTCAGCTTCAACTTCACGCGTCTTGAAGTTCCTGGCTTTAATAGGACAATCTGCCACCTTGTGTCCTGCTCCACCACAATACAAGCACAGGTTCTCACTGCGACGACGTTGCTTCTCAGCAGCGGAAAGAGAGCCACGCTTGGATTTCTCAACCTCCATAGGAACTACTCCAGAAGGTGGTGCAGGAACATGTACCACAGCTGCAGGATTGGTTTGCAGGAACTGTGACGGGATCTTTCCTGACGACGCTCGAACAAACGGTTGTCGCAACGAACAGCTTGTTGCATGATCTCCGCTAATGTTTGGGCATCCGGTAACGTAAGGAGAAGGTCCTTCACGTCATCCCTCAACCCAAAACGGAAGTGTTCGATCAATGCAGTCTCGTCCCATGGAATGTTCGTGCAAAGTTGCTGAAATTCGGATGCATAGACGGAAGCTGGTCGGGATCCTTGAGTGAGCTTCCGTAACTTCGTGCATGCAGAACGGTACTTATCAGGATCTCCAAAACAGGCTTCAAAGGCAGCCACGAAACCTTCAAAGTCTTCCATCAATGGATCGTCACGCTCCAGCAAGGGGGCAACCCAAGCCCGTGGAGATCCACTTAGTAAGGATGCCAAAAGACCCACCTTTTGAGCATCAGTCGAGTAGCGCCGTGGTTGCATACGGATCAAGAGCCGGATCTGATTCAGGAAACCTTGGAAATCGGCACGATTACCACTGAACTTCTCTGGCATGCTAACCTTCGGCTCCGAAGAAAAGTTTGATGAAGAGGGAACCACCGATGCCTGGGAGAGAGCCTGCGCAGCAGCCTTGGAGGATGCATCAGCAGCTGCATGTGCCGCAGTGGTGGAACCTTGCAGGTCGGTGACCACTTGGCGCAAAGTGGCCAGCTCATGAAGTAGCATTTGGTGCTCGTTGAAAACGCTCAAAATCAGCCATGATCTAGGAAAGAAAAAAGGAGGAAAATGAAGGAAAGAATCAAGAAAAAGGTAGCTGGAAAACGGAGAACTATGAAGCAGTTACTATCAAACTGTCAAGCCACGATCCAGGAACCAGGAAGGAACAGGATTCCAAGGACAGGAAGGCTTGACTCAGGAACAGGACCGAGAGCAGGACAGGAACTGGAAATAGGAACAGGACGGATCTAGAGCAAGACAGGATCAGGATAGGATCCGGGAGCAAGACAGGAACAGGACAGGATCCGGAGCAGGATAGGATCCAGGGAGGACAGGAAACAGGAGCAGACAGGAACAGGACAGGAAACAAGACAGAACAAGACAAGACGAATTGATCGTAGTAAGACTGGTGTTGATAGTAACTGATTGTACAACAATTAGGTCGGAGCTTTTATGCTCACAACTCCAAGAGCTAATCTAGGCATGCATGCAAAAGTGGTTGCATGCATGCAAAAGTGGTTGCATGCATGCAAAGTGATTGCATGCATGCAGAGGCTAAGATGAGTCCACATGTCCCTTATCCTCTAGGCATATCCTGTGGCATATCCTGTAGGAATATCCTGCAACCGAATCCTGTGTCCGGAATCCTGGTAGGAATATCCTGTAGGAAAATCCTGCAACCCATATCCTGTATCCGGAATCCTGTAGGAAAGTCCTGCAACCCATGTCCTGTATCCGGAATCCTGTATTCTGTATCGGGTCGTGACACCTGTAGTCCACAACCAAACGTAAGCTCCCATCCTTCTTCTTGACAAAGAAGATAGGCGCTTCTGCAGGGGACTTTGAGACGAATGAAGCCGGATGCCAAGTTGTCCTCGATGTACTGTGCGAAGAACCTCTAACTCTGTGGGTGACAATGCGTAAATCGGTCCGAATGGTGGAGTCTTTCCTTCTGCAAGATCAATAGGACAGTCGTAGGACCTGTGAACAGGAAGAACTGTAGCCTTGTGCTTGTCAAAAACGTCCTTAAAGTCGTGGTACTTGGATGGTAAAGAAGAAGGAGGAGAAGAAGAAGGAGTAGGCGAAGGAGATTGAAAAACAAGAGAGTCAGACACAGAAAGGTAGAAGAGGACGTAGGAGTTACTTGAAAGGCAAAAAGGTGGAAAGGAGCAGGATCAGTGGTAAGTTCATGCATGGTAGTGGTAAGAACTCGGAGAGGAGCAGGAGGGAGTTGTGACTGAAAAAGAGGAAGGATCTTGGGGGTGGAACAGAGCAGAGTAACAAAAGGAGGCAGGATTGGGAGAAACCTGTGTGGTGTTGACGAGTGTACAGGATTGGAAGAATCCTGTACAGAAGTCCGTGGTTGCACAGGAGTGAGGGAAGCCTGTGAGTGTGCTGACGAACCAACAGGAGGTGGATCCTGTTGAGGAGGAACCTTCGACACTGATACAGGATTGGAAGAACCCTGTACAGGACACCGCAAACTTACAGGAGTGGAGAGAGCCTGCGGATGTGCTGAGGAACTGACATGAGGTGAATCCTGTCGAGAGGAGTCTTCAACACTGGTACAGGAACAGGCACGGTCAATCCTGTAGCTTGTACTGCCTCAGACACCAAGGATGTATCCTGCACGCAGGAAGGTACAGGATTGATCCTGGCTGCTGGAGAGGAAAACGTGAGCGTCCTAGACCTCCAGTCGATCTGCGGATTTGCAACAACGAACCATGGCATGCCAAAAATGATGGGAGTCGACCGAGTCTTGATCAAGTTGAAGGAAATCGAACAGTTGAATGCCCATGATTGCAAAGAGAGGTGTGGTAGCATGGGTAACTGCGCCAGAAGCAATCAAACGACCATCGGCCACCTCTACAGGAACTGCACGCTTCAACTTCACCACCGGAATGCCATGCTGAGCTGCAAAAGTGTCATCCATGAAACATGCATTTGCACCAGTGTCTAAGGGCAAACTCCTTGAGCTCTCGATTATTGAGGCGAATGTGTACAGGAAACTTGAGTGATGGAATGGTATGAGCAGCACCAATGGAGCCTGCACCTACGTCCAACTTCGCGGCTCCTAGACGAAGTGGACATTGAAGTTTTCCTACTGAACTTCCGCTTCGGCTTCATGCGTCTTGAACTTCTGGCTTTTAGGACATTCCGCCACCTTGTGTCCCGCTGCACCACAATACAAGCATAGGTTCTCACCCCGACGACGTTGCTTCTCAGCAGTTGAAAGTGGGCCACGTTGGATTTGTTAACCTCCATAGGAACTGCTCCAGAAGGTATGTAGGAACATGTGCTACGGCTACAGGATTGTTGGAGGAACTGCTACGGATTTTCTGACGGCGCTCGAACAAACGGTTGTCGCAGCGAACGGCCTGTTGCATGATCTCCGCTAACGTTTGAGCATCCGGTAATGTAAGGAGAAGGTCCTTCACATCATCCCTCAGCCCAAAACGAAAGTGTTCGATCAACAGTCTCGTCCCATGGAATGTTTGTGCACAGTTGCTGGAATTCGGATGCATAAACTGAAGTTGGTCTAGATCCTTGTGTGAGCCTCCGTAACTTGTGCATGCAGAACGGTACTTATCAGGATCTCCAAAACAGGCTTCAAAGGTAGCCACGAAACCTTCAAAGTCTCCATCAATGGGTCGTCACGCTCCAGCAAGGGAGCAACCCAAGCCGTGGAGATCCACTTAGTAAGGATGCCAAAAGGCCAACCTTTTGTGCATCAGTCGAGTAGCGGCGTGGTTGCATGCGGATCAAGAGTCGGATCTGATTCAGAAAACCTTGAAATCGGCACGTTGCCACTGAACTTCTCTGGCATGCTGAATCTTTGGCTCCGGAGAAAAATTCGATGAAGAAGGAACCACCGATGCCTGAGAGAGAGCCTGCGCAGCAGCCTTGGAGGATGCATCAGCAGCTGCATGTGCCGCATGGGTGGAGCCTTGCAGATCGGTGACCACTTGGCGCAAAGTGGCCAGCTCATGAAGCAACATTTGGTGCTCGTTTGAAAGTGCTCAAAATCAGCCATGATCTTATGAAAGAAAGAAAAAAAAAAAACGGAAGGAAAAGAAAAAAAAAAGCTAATGGAAAAGGAAAAAAGAAGGAAATTAGCTGGGAAACTCTCAAACTGTCAAGCCACGATCCAGGAACAGGAAGCGAGTAGGATTCCAAGAACAGAAGGCTTTACTCAGGAACAGGACCGAGAGCAGGACAGGAACTAGGAACAGGACGGATCCAGGAACATGACAGGATCAGGATAGGATCCGGGGGCAAGACAGGAAAGCGCAGGACCAGATCCAGGAACAAGACAGGATCCGGGAGCAAGACAGGAGCAGGAGGCAAAGAGTAAGACAAGAACAAGACAAGAACAAGGAACAAGAATAATCGTAGAATGACTGGTGTTGATAGTAACTAATTGTACAACAATTAGGTCGGAGCTTTTATGCTCACAAACTCCAAGCTAATCTAGTCATGATCTAATCTAGTCATGAGCTAATAGTGTCCCTTATCCTAGGCATATCCTATAGCATATCCTATAGGAATATCCTATAGTATATCCTGTAGGATATCTTGCAGGCATATCCTGTAACCCGTATCCTCTATCACCTCCCTGTATCCTGTATCCGGATCCTGTATCCTGTATCGGGTGTGACAGCATCCTGTATCCGGAATCCTATATTCTGTATCGGGTTGTGACAAACTGGTCCTGTATCATTAGCCTCATACCTCCACAAAAGAATCTACCTGGGACTTGTTCCTTGTGAGTACTCTCTTTAAACTGGCTAACATGAAACACTGGGTGCACCCTCACCTTCTAGTAGCCATAGTCGATATGCCACCTTACCGATACGCTCTAGAATCTCATAAGGACCTGAGTACATGGGAGACAACTTATCATTGTGTCTATTCCGTAAGGCCACAACAGTGTTCCACCTTACATATATGGCAAATACCACTCTATAATAATCTCCACTTGGAACTCTTGGAAGCTTATGTGCTCATTAGCTCAGCTCTGAGCTGCTTGTAAGTTCTTCTTACACAACTCTGAATGTTTCTAAGCTTACACTTAGATCTTTAGCTTCCTCATCCATGTTGCCTTGAGCTTTCTTACTTGCTAAACCCAGCTCAAAAGCTGTTTTGGGATGCCGTCCAAACATAGCATAGTATGGACTCATTCCAATGCCACTATGTCCTTGGCAAATGGGTGACAAAGTCTATAGAGACTGTGTTTGGAATAGGCAATGGTACCCCACCTAGTTTCTCCCTGGGCACCTTTACTTGTTGACTTGTCACAAGTTCTGCAATACTCTATGATATCAGCTTTCATATTCCTCCAGTAGAACCTCCTCTTGATTACTCATACATTTTACTCTTCCAAAATGGCCAGCCTCGGGCAATCATGATGATATATACCTGGTTGATCAAATGGTCCACATGAGGAAGATACACACGACCATTGTAGTACAAAACTCCATCCTAAAATGAGAATGGTGGCTTTAGCTGTCCTCTAGCTCTTGCACTTCAGCGTCTTATGCTTGAGCATGTTGAACTACCTGGCTAAACTCACTGACCGTCCTTGTTAATGCATTACATAAGCATGTTGAAATTCTCCAACCACTGTGGCTCTCTAACATGACAAAGCATCTACCACCACGTTAGCCTTTCCCACACAATGCTCAATAGAAAATTTGCCCAAACTCCATGAGCTTAACCATCCAGCGAGCTTGCCGAGAGTTTAACTCTTTCTATTTGAGCAGATACACCAAAGTCTTGTGATCTGTAAACACTTTGAAACTTGCACCATAAAGATAGTGCCTCCAAACTCATAATGCATTAATAATAGTCAGTAGTTCTTGCTCATACGTTTAGTACTATTGCTCTGTAGGATTCAAGTACGACTCTTATAAGCAATAGGCCTTCCCTCTTGCATAAGTATAGCTCCAATGGCCACTCTCCTTGCATCACATGATACCTCATAAGGCTTAGAGGGATCTGCAATACATAAAACTGGTGCACGTACCAAAGCTTGTTTCAAATCTTGGAAACTGCTCCATCTAAAGCACTCCATGTAAAGGGAACGTCCTTCCTCAACAACTTAGTTAACAGAGAAGCTTTCTTGGCATAAGCCTTGACATACTGCCGTAATAACCAGCCTTGCTCAAGAAACTCCATAACTCTTGTACATTGCACCATTGCTCCACTCAACTCATCCCAAGGATGAGGTCCACATGCACTAGTTCCACAAGAAAGAAAGTCTCCACCAATTGGGTTTGCCAACCTCTAGTTGTAACTCCACACAAGCAATTTAGTTCTGTGTGACAACTGAGCCCTTAATCTCGTATTGAGGCACAATCTTCACGAATCTCCACTAGCTAGGTTTTGCCAACCTCCAGCTGTAACTCCTCCACACAAGCACTGTAGCTTTGTGTGATAACTGAGCCCTCAAATTTGTATTGAGGCACAATCTTCGTGCAGCTCCACTAGCTGGGTTTTGCTAACCTCTAGCTATAACTCCTCCACACAAGCACTTCCCACAGTCTTCATGCAGCTCCACCAGCTAGGTTTTGCCAACCTCCAGCTGTAACTCCTCCACACAAGCACTGTAGCTCTGTGTGATAACTGAGCCCTCAAATTTGTATTGAGACACAGTCTTCGTGCAGCTCCACTAGTGGGTTTTGCCAACCTCTAGCTGTAACTCCTCCACACAAGCACTTCCGCTCTGTGTGACATATGAGCTCTCATCTCGTATTGAGGCACAGTCTTCATGCAGCTCCACCAACTGGCTTTGCCAACCTCCAGTTATAACTCCTCCACACAAGCACTGTAGCTCTGTGTGATAACTGAGCCCTCAATCTCGTATTGAGGCACATCTTTGCATAGCTCCACAAACTTCTAATGTTTCTAAGCTCAACACTCAAATCTTTAACTTCCTCATCCATGTTGCCTTGAGCTTTCTTACTTGCTAAACCTAGCTCAAAAGCTGTCTTGGGATGCCATTCAAACATAACATAATATGGACTCATTCCAATGCCACTATGTCCTTGGCAAATGGGTGACA
Source organism: Selaginella tamariscina (assembly GCA_003024785.1). Lineage (NCBI taxonomy): Eukaryota > Viridiplantae > Streptophyta > Lycopodiopsida > Selaginellales > Selaginellaceae > Selaginella > Selaginella tamariscina. The sequence goes on from PUQB01000163.1 coordinate 23,490, forward strand.
AAGTCCATAGAGATATTGCCTCATCGCCTGTTTGGAATAGACAATGGTACTAATAGCTCACCTGGTTTCTCCCTGGGCACCTTTACTTGCTGACACTTGTCACAAGTCCTGCAATACTCTATGATATCAGCTTTTATATCCTCCAATAGAACCTCCTCTTGATCAACTTCCAATACCAATTGTTAGGCATCATTATGTACAAACTAGAGACCCTCACAAAACCACCCGACCTCTCCCGAGCTATCTCTAGTCTCCACATGCTGCTCTCCAAAAAGGCTTCTAATATATTAGGGTGCCCTTAATTCTCTTAAATCTAGGTATATCTCTTCACGAATATTCTGGCTTATACCTTTCTGGGGAATATTCTTTAATTTGTTATATGGGTCATAACAATATGTGTCTTTATAGGTTCTTTTAATGCGTATGCATATATAGACACAATACAAAATTTACATATACATGCACATGCATTAAAACACCCATAAAGACACATATGTACACACATACACACGCCAATGAGTGGATCATGATATAAATAATGTTTAGGGTCTAGCATCTAGCTTTATCTCAAACTAAGCATTTATTGGGACTTACATATATATATACAAAATATTTATAGACTTCCACATGCACACAACACATGCGTTAAAAACACCCCATAGTACGCATTAAATGCACCCATAGAGACATATGCACACACATACACACGCCATAAGTGTATTACAATATAAATAATGTTTAGGGTTTAAACCCCAAACGCATGTATGATCCATATGTATTGTGTATACATAACCCCAATAGACCCCATCATGTTAAACGCATGTATGATCCATATGTACTGTGTGTACTATATGTATCACATTCACACATGTAATATGTATGTATGTCTGTGTGTATACATGTGTGTATGTATATGTGTACTAATGTATGTAATGTGTGTAAAATTAATTTTTCAACACACACACACCATGCACAATCCATATGTACTGATGTGACACATTTACATATGTGTATTGTGTGTACATGAAAACTTAACACACTCACAAACACATATGTTAAACCCTTGCATGATCTATATTATTTGTGTATGTGATACACCCACACACCTACACACACAAACACAATAAACTTATTTTAATATAAATGAAAGAATATTATTTAGGGTTAATATATATTATTGATTCTGGGTTTCAAGGTGGCGGAGAAGAGAGGTGGCAAAAGATTTGAGAGCGGTGGCACCATAGATTCATAGATCCACTCTCACAAGAAGGCAAGAAGGCACGGCGGTGTAAGAAGGCGCAGCAATGCAAATAGGGTTTAAAGGCAGTGGTGCAGCAAGGTTAAATCTCTCTCTCACACGCACACTCTTGTATATACATATACATATATATGTGTGTATCTGTATATTATATTTTATTTATCTATCTCTTGCACACACACGCACACACCTGTATATACATATACATATATGTGTGTGTGTGTGTGTTTTATACTATATTTTATTTATCCATCTCACACACACACGCACACTCCTGTATAACATAGACATATATATGTGTGTGTATCTGTAGAATTTAATTTATTTATTTCTCTCGCACACAGACTCTGTATATATATATATATATGTGTGTGTGTGGTGTGTGTGTGTGTGTAATATATATATTTATCTATCTTGCACACACACACTCACACTCCTGTATATACATATACATATGTGTGTGTGTTGTATATGTACTATCTGTATAATTTAATTTATTTATTTATTTCTTACACAAACACATAACTGTATGTGTATGTACATGTGTATTTGTATATATATAATTACTTTATTTCTCTCTCTCAAACACACACTCTTGATGTATATGTATGTGTGTATTTGTATATATGTAATTTCTTTATCTCTCTCTATCACACACACACAACTGTATGTATATGTACGTGTTTATATGTATTTTAAAGTTTTTATATCTCTTTCAGTCATACACACACATGCTTGAGGAAAGGAAGTGGTGGCGAGATTAATCCCACCACCCCTTCCCTGCCTGGTGGGCAAGATTAATCCCGCCCACCACTTTTTAAGACAAAAGGGTAGCGGGATTAATCCTGCCACCCCTTCCCCGCCTCCTAGAATGGTGGGCAAGATTAATCCCACTAACAAATCTTTAAGAAGAAGAAGGGTGGCCACCCTATCCCACCACTCTCTGAGATAGAAAAGGGTGGCAAGATTAACCTTGCCACCCTTCCCTGCCTTATGGAATGGTGGGGATTAATCCCACCCACAACTCTCTGAGATGAAGAATTGTGGCAAGATTAATCCCGCCACCCTTCCCACCACTCTCTAAAATGAAGAAGGATGGCGAAATTAATCATGCCACATGTATGTGAATGTACCTGATTATTAGTATATATAAGTTCTTTATTTCTCTCTCATTTACATATATACATTATAATTCCTTTATCTCTCTTTCACATACACGCACTCTAGGAGGCAGGGTTGTGGTGGCGGGATTAATTCCGCCACTCTTAGAATGGTGAGCGAGATTAATCCCACCACTTTGTATGTGAATGTACATGTGTATAAGTATATATAAGTTCTTTATTTATCTCTCTCTCTCACACACACCTATATTTATATGTACATGTGTATATGTATATTATAATTCATTTATCTTTCTCTTTCACACACACGTATTTATATATACGTGTGTATCTATATATTAATTTTTTATATATATATCTCTTTCACACACATATGTATTTATATATACATGTGTATCTATATATTATAATTTCTATATATCTCTCTCTCACACAAACAAATTCTAGGAGGCAGGGAAGTGATGTCTCGCCACCCCTTCCTTGCCTCTTCCTAGAATGGTGGGTGAGATTAATCCCACCACCCTCTATGTGAATATATATGTGTATTATTATATAAGTTCTTTATCTTTTTTATTTACTTTTATAATCTTATTATAATATTTTGAGTGAAAGCCAGTAAACCCTGTAAAATTGTTCAAAGCTCACATTTGTGGTGGTGCTAAAACCGAATGATGTGCAATTTTGCATTATCACAAATGTGAGCTTTGAACACTTAATCCCGCTCACTTCTCTCTGAGATGACGAAGGGTGTATGTGACTGTACTATTGTATTAGTATATATAAGTTTTTTATCTGTTTCTCACAAAAACACCTTTACTTATATGTACATGTTTATTTGTATATTATAATTCCTCCTCTTTTTGGGCCTAGCAAGATTAATCATGACAAGACTATTACTCTTCTAATTGGGCCTAGTAGGATTAATCCCGCCATTAATTAGTCTTTATAGACCCTGTAAAGTTTTAATATTGTATATTTAGGTTTATATAAGTGTATGTACATTTTTATAAAATTGTATTCATAGTGTAGTATTGTGCAGAAAAGCAGCTTGATCAAACAAAGTGATTCAACTATTAATACGGAGTCATCTTTAGATTCTAGGTAAGAATTAAAACAACAAAATCTGATATACTCGGACATCGAGAACTTAAGATTTTGTATTTAAATGTGGCATTGAGGTGACATCAAAGACGAAAATGAGATGAGATGGGTAGGGGAATTTTGGAATCGACTTGGCCATATTTAAAATAAACAAGAAACGCATTGGATCAATCATAATTGTTATCAAATTAATCTCTGTCACATCATGTGGACAAACAAAACAATGAAAGTAGATTTAATAATTAAGAACTTGAGGGCAGGTTACGAATCGAGATTCAACGATGCTTAAAATATATATCTTGTTCCATCTAATGTAACATTCTCAGATATGGAGGAGGCCATATATGACTCAAACCTTGAGTGGTTATATCGGCTTGTTGATTACGACGTTCACGTTTTCAACTAATGATGTTGACTGTGAAGTTTTTTCTTCAATTAAATGATTGCCCATATATGAAGGGGATCCGATTAGACATCTTCTTTGAGGATCTGAATATCTATCGAGTAGGTGTATTCACAGCAGATATTTCTTTACAATACAGAAGATTCACGAATGAAGCAATCATTTTAATTGTTATTGAAGAAGAACATAGTGATATTATTAACGAGATTGAGAAGGTAGCTCGATCCCAAGTTCTTTATTAATCACGCTCAATTTGCTTGGAAATCTTCAAAGGCTGGAAGAATGTGCCAATAACACTAGAACAGCTGCAATTGGAGCTCACACATCTTGATTCTGACCGTAAAAAAAAAGTCTTATATCGTTTTGTCAGTTGCACCAGTGACATCCCATACTACGATAAGTCACAAGAGAATGATGTTGGATGACAGGATTTATGAGTGTAGAATTAAATATTGCACATGGATGTGTAGCTGAGCTTATGAAGAAGATGAAGAACAACAATTTGTACACCGTTCCATATAATGTTGTTTTATGTCCATACTATAAAAGAAAGAAAGAGACTAAGATAGTGTGGGTGACAATACTAAAACAAATCGTGAAGGTCCAAATGAAGTATGAAAAACCAATAAAGTACTACATCATAATACCGGGTAAGAAAAATTCTTGGCGGGATTTATCCCCCAGAATAATAATCTTCTAATTAATCCTTGTGTAGAGAGCCAAAAAATTGCAGCAATTGATTTTGCCTAGGTGGACGGGAAGGAAACATCCTTCTTGATGATGCTGATTTCTTGCCCCGAGGACAAGGTCTTTGTTAAATGGGTGAGGATAATGGAATCCTTTACGAAAGAAATACTGAAGAAGAAGTAGACAGGTGAAGAGGAACCCTCAAAGAAATATGCAAAGAAACCCAGTAAGACGCTCAAGGCTAAGTCTATTCAGTTTATAAAAGATGTAAACAATGACTTCAAGCTCACATGGTTGAAACCTCTAAATGGAACAATGGATGTGTTAGTTGATTTGATGGCTCATGGCAAACTATAGATTAATAAAAGCAACCCCACCTCTCTTTTTCATCTCAAGGCAATAAAGCTGAAGACAATTAGACACTTCAAGGAGTGGTTGGGAATACATTGCCATAAACTGGGTTGGACCTTAGCTCTAGTATACGGTGACAAACGATGATATGTTTGTCCAATGGGTAAACCAATTGGAAGATCTAGGCAAGAATCTATTACATGCCAACACGAGAAAGCAGAACATCATCATAACGCCTTCTCTTATGGCAGTCCTTTAGCAGTGGAGAACCAAGTTGAACTTGATAAAAGAGAATGCTACGAATTATGACAAGCCTTACAAATGTTTGTTGTTAGATTCAAAAACTTTATGAGATAACATCACTGCCCGCAGAAAACCGTTTCAAATGTTCGTGATGAATTGGTGGGGGTCAAAAAATCCTTCTTTAGAAAAGGTGCTAGAAGATTTGGTGGAGAAGCTTAGCCCTGCAAGCATATACAAAGAAGGTATTTATTATTTAATTCTTGCACACTTACCTAATCCCTTCGTTTTCAGGTATTTATTTTTTGACTTTTGCTCATGTCACCGATACCTTTGCCTTTATCTTTGTTAAGAAGAACATACATCATTGGACTGGATTTTACATGAACGATGTTGATCTCAAGTGTATTGATATGGTTGTTCACTTAATTGTTAGGAATGCATTGTCACAGGAAAATTTGGACCATCACCTTAGTAGCCTATGGTATGCATGTAATGGACTAATCTTCTACTCGTATTTATACGTCTTTATTTCATTTTACTATTCCCCTTCTTTATTTTTTCTTGCATGGTCAAACTAGTCAACATTATTATATTAATGCACATGATTAGTGCTTGCTTTGACCATGCACATTTTCTTTGTCTTCTTCCATGCACCTTCCTTGTCACCTTCCTAAGTCAAGTTAAGTCACCTTCTTCCATAACCCCCCACCATATATGGGTCAAGTCAACCTTCTTCCATAACCACCATTTACGGGTCAAGTCAACCTTCTTCCATAACCCCACCATTTACGGGTCAAGTCAACCTTCTTCCATAACCCCACCATTTATGGGTTAACCATTATTCTTATGTAACCCCATCTTACACCTCTTTTACACCCTTACCCTACCCTACATGCGTTCTTTATATTATTTTGGGTATATAAGGAACCAAGGCTCAAAGGTTTGGCACATATATAAAGGGATATAAGGAGAGTCTTTAGTTTCTTTTTCTTTTTTCTTACTTTGTAAATAGGTGTGATAAGATTATATTGTTTGTGTGTGCTCTTATGATGAAATATAAAAATTATTTAGTGTATCTTTTGTGTCATGAGTTTCATCTCATGCTTTCCCCTTTTTTTCTTTTTTTCATGTGTGTGATCATTAGCAAGGACTATTATGATGCGCTATCACTAAAACCATCAAGTCCCGAACATATGAGTTCCCAAGTAATTTTCCTTCGATAACGCCAAACAATTTTAAAATTTTAAATGACTCACCATGCATTTGTTTTCACTCTAATGGGTCATTCGATACATCAATAATTGAGAGGGATGTATTTGGCAATGTACATTATCCAAACATTACAAGTTAGGTTACACACAACATCATCAACTTAATCAGGGGTCCTCATAGTGATGCATATGTTTTTGATTACTGCACTAAGGGTTCCGTTTTGAAGAAGTGTTACCTTTAGGATACATGTGTGTTGCCGTTGAAAAGAATAAATGGTTAGGACTTGAACAAGTGGATAGAAAGCTTCATATTTGGGAAAGTTTTCTCTTGAGAAGTGCGATAGCTCTAAGAAGGAATCCGATTCATTGTCGAAGTTTGAGGACAATCATGAAGCAAATATCACACCGAAAGTTATCTTAAGAAGCATAGAACATTCAATTACTACTGACCATGGAAACATCAATTGAAGAAATGGAAGATATTGAACGATCTCCAAGCGGTTAAAACCTTTTTCACCTGGCTTAGAAGGTAAAGTGAAGATAAATTATTAATGAGTTGTTAGAGTGATAAATAGTTGTAAATGAGTGTAACATAAGGCATTTTTACATAAAATAATTCTCAAGGACTAATGAAGCTTTTAGTTCAAACATAGGTCACACATTAACAAGGTAAATAATATACCTTAATTATAAGACCAGTTAATGATCATTTTACAGATGTAATAAAATAGTCGAGAACAAGGATCCTCAATAGTAGCATGAGGTAAGAGAGGGGTATGGCAAAAATTACTTGTGCCACATGTCAGAATGACAATGCAAGAAATGTACAACAATGCAGCTCAAAACATTGTCATTATTGGGACCACTTGTCTTGGCAAGTTACAAAGAAATCTATTGCTGAGGTTGTTGAACCACCATTTTTAGCTCCTTCATTTTTTGCATCACCATTTTTATTGCTTTCAATTCCTGAACCTATATTTGCAATTTCTAAATATTATAAAAATGATGTACAAGTAAATGATAAAGAAATCAGGAACAATATAGCATCAAAAGATGAATGTGAAAAGTACTAAACAAGTGAGTGCAAACCATTCAAAAGGCAATGTTGCTCCTTATTATCCATGGCCATATTTGTTGTTGAATATTAATGGCGTTTTGTTTCATTAATAAATGCATGAGGACAAAAAGAGAAATCAAACAAGGAATTTTCATTCATTGTCATGGTAAATTTCATTATAATATTATTTTTCGTCTAGGATTGGACCATCTCTTTCAAAAGCTCAAGAAGATTGATGCATTTATGGGGATTTAGTCATGCATATAGTTTCATAACATGACACTACTGCGAAATTTGTTCAACAAGCACTATAGTGTTGCAGAAGAGGTGATTCGTAAAGATTGGATTTTTAACCAGTGAATATGTTATAAATTTTTTGAGTACTACGATGTAAGAAAGAAAAGTAAGGCATACTTCTTCAAGAATGAAAAAATAATTGGGTTTCATTAGGAGATTAATTAGTTAAAAATAATAAGAACGCATATATTTTAGTAGTAAATGACTTTCCTCAAAAGGCTATGCTCAATTAAAACATTACTTGTATCCATTCAATCACTTTCAGTTCATATTCTGATATTAATATTATAAATGAACTAGTGAACTACTTAGACACATGTCTTATAAAGAAGAATCTTGAAAACTTTTTGAGTAATATCCACCATATAAAGACTTTTCTTTTTTATAATTTTAAGTTTTATAAATTTAAAAAGAACAATCGGGCGCTCTACAATAATATTAAGGAACTTCATTTTTTAGATAAGCCTTTAAACACTCCTGATCTTATTACAAATTATATATTAACAAGGATGGCAACTTTTAATTACATTGTGAGAGTGTTAAGTGGTGATAACAACGTAAAGATATTAATCATTAATGACTTAAATAAAATAAGACCTGTGTATGTTTAAGGAGAAAGTAAAAATAACATATTAAGAAGTTAATAAGGAAATGATATAATATATTTTATATTTTCATTTTCCATGTATCATGTCCAATTTAGTTACAATACTAAATGTGAAGATAACCTACTGAAATCAAGGAACTTCGAACAACTGCCACATAAATAAATTTTAAGTCAAAACAGTAAAACTTCTCTCTCTCTCTCTCATATCATCTCATACTCTATGACCGCGTCTCAGTTGCACCACTTGTTCAGCCGCTCTATAAGCTCCTCAATGGTGGCGTCCGGCCCCTGACCGGTAAACCCCAGTATGATTATCCGCACGTATTCATTCTGGGTTTTGGCCGAGCTCGTCCGACGGTTTGCCTCCAATGTTGAGCAGGCTGGTCATCGAGTCCGAGTAGAGTTGCCAGTTGTATACAGTGACCACCTTCCCTGGCATCTGGCATTCCCTTCACCCTGAACAGACCTTGTCGGCTATGTGCAGACTGCTCAAACTTCCATCCTCTAAACCCTGCAGCCTCTGGAATATCTGCTGTTTCTCTTAGCCACCTGTCCCACTGACTGTCGACTTGAAAAGTTCATCACATTTCTGATCAACGTACACGGAATTTGAAGATTAGGGCACAATCATCTGGATACCTGCAAAATAATATGTTTGGAGATTGGCATGTCTAAGCCAACTCCCGCCTTAGTGCCAGACACGCACTGAAGAATCGGTCCTTGACTCTTCACAAAGCTTGCAACACCATCGATGGTATCCCAGTCGACATCAAAGACGTTCATGTGGTCAGCCACGAGAACTTGTGGGTTGGAAAGTAGACGAATCTCTTGATAGGAGAGTTTTTGCATGAGGGTATGGGTACAGTATGAGCACCTGGAGTAGTCGCGATAATCACTTTGCACGGCCACAGCTGCGATGTGAGGGAATTGGCAGTACCTGGAGAACTGGGTCGTTTCGAGTGTACTCCATGCGGCGAGATGTGTTCGATTTTGGAAAGCACATCGATCAGGTGGATAATGGCTATTTGGAGTCTAATCCATGGTGGAAAGCGACAAGGAGGGGGGAAATGAACCGGCAGCAATCAGTAATCAGACATGTTCATGTCCATGATCTCCTTTCTGACGTAAAGTCCTGTACAAGGAAAAAAGACCTGCACAAGGGGAAACGAGTCCATGCGAAGGCAGTGGAAACTGGGAACGAGTCGAACATGTATGTTGCAGCAACACTCATCAACATGTACACCAAGTGCGGCAGCATGGTAGACGCTCGGACAGTGTTTGACAGTATCCAGGAGCCGGACGTGGTGTCCTGGAACGCTCTGATCCTGGGCTATGCGGAGGATGGGCAGGGTCTTGTTGCCCTGAACTGCTTCTCCAGAATGAAAGAGAAGTGGAGATGTGCGCCCAATCGTGTGACTTATCTTGCTGCCTTCAAGGCCTGCACGTCACTGGCAGCAGGTGGAGATGAAACTGGAAAGAAAGGTGTCTGGAACGAGGTAGAGAGATACATTTGGAGATTGGTTGCCATATGAGTCAGTCCGTGCAGAACACGCTCATAAACATGTATGCCAAGTGTGGCAGCATGGTAGACGCTCGGACAGTGTTTGACAATATCCAGGAGCCGGACGTGGTGTCCTGGAATGCTCTGATCCTGGGTTATGCGGACGATGGGCAGGGTCTTGTTGCCTTGGACTGCTTCTCCAGAATGAAAGAGAAGTGCAGATGTGCACCCAATCGCGTGACTTATCTTGCTGCCCTCAAGGCCTGCACGTCACTAGCAGCAGATGGAGATGAAACTTGTAAGAAAAGGTGTTTGGAACGAGGTAAAGAGATACATTTGGAGATTGGTTTCCATATGAGTCAGTCCGTGCAGAACACGCTCATAAACATGTATGCCAAGTGTGGCAGCATGGTAGACGCTCGGACAGTGTTTGACAGTATCCAGGAGCCGGACGTGGTGTCCTGGAATGCTCTGATCCTGGGCTATGCAGACGATGGGCAGGGTCTTGTTGCCCTGGACTGCTTCTCCAGAATGAAAGAGAAGTGCAGATGTGCACCCAATCGTGTGACTTATCTTGCTGCCTTCAAGGCCTGCACGTCACTAGCAGCAGATGGAGATGAGACTTGTAAGAAAAGGTGTCTGGAACGAGGTAGAGAAATACATTTGGAGATTGGTTGCCATATGAGTCAGTCCGTGCAGAACACGCTCATAAACATGTATGCCAAGTGTGGCAGCATGATAGACGCTAGAAGCGTGTTTGACAGTATCCAGGAGCCGGACGTGGTGTCCTGGACTGCTGTAATCCTGGGATATGTGGACAATGGCCAGGGTCTTGTTGCCCTGGATTGCTTTTCCACAATGAAAGAGAAGTGCAAATGTGCGCCCAATTATGTGACTTATCTTGCTGCCTTCAAGGCTTGTGGTGCAAGTGGGGCCTTGGCCATTGGACGAAAGTTCCATTCAGAGATAAAGGAGTTTAATAATCATGTAATAATATCTTTAATAGATTTTTATGCAAAATGTGGAAGCATGGAAGAGGCTCATAAGGTATTTGATTTGCACTCACAAGTAAGGGAATGTATCAACGTGGAATGCACTCTTAGTAGGTTATAGTAGGTTTGGGAATACTAATTCTGTTTTCAGCCTTTTTAAAGCAATGCAAGATCAAGATTTTCAACCAGATGTTATCACATTTTTGTGCATGCTTGGATGTTGTAACCATGCAGGTTTGATAGAAAAGGCATGGGAATACTTTGAGTTAATGCATACGCATTATGAACTCACCCCTACTGTGATGCATTATACTTGCATGGTTGATCTTTTAGGCCGTAAAATAAGTTAGATGAGGCTGTTATTTTATTACAAAAAATGCCTTGCAATCCTGATGTAGTAATATGGATAACACTTTTGAGTGCTTGTCGTAAATGGAAAAATGTTGAAATAGGAAAATAGCTTTTAAGTCTTTAGTGAATTTGGAAAAAAACAGCATCTGCTTATATACTATGGCTGAAATATATGGTAGTAAGGGTATGGGAGGAGCAAGAAAGAGTGTTGGAAATAAGTATGAAATCTAGTGCTTGGAATTTACATGGGCAAGTTTTAAATTGGAGAAAATTGTTAGATTTATCGTTAGAGAGGAAGATTCTGCATATGTTGAAGATAAATTAAAATAATTTTTCAAACACATGCATACAACATGAGCATAGTGAGAAGTATGTGTTATTTATGGCATCTTAAATACACTATAAAAAGATTATTAGAGTTGTTAAAAATATAAGAATGTATAATGATTGTTATGGGTCGATTAAAATGATTTCTAAGCTCTCTAAGAAAGTTATAATAATAATATATGAAAATCAATTCTATGTTATAAAAATGGCAATTATTCATGTGGAAATTATTAGTGATAAAATTTAAAATTATAAGGTTAAAAAATAATTAATAAACTTATCCATCACACCATATAGAAATCCTATATCTCCTACACAATTGGGTTGGGTGACCTATTAGAGTGGGGTGGCCTATCGTGGACAATCTGCTCTGCATGTACACTACTGGGTTGGGTGACCTATTTAGAGTGGGGTGGCCTATCGTGGAGTCTAGGAGCAGATTATAACGGTTAGTATCAGAGATAAGCTCTTAGCTTGGGCTAAGTATGTGATGGCTTAGTTGGGGCTATGGGAGTGATCTCGGGCCAGGTTCATGTTACCTAGTTCTTGAGGGTTCATTGAGGGGTTCTAGAGTTGGCATTTAGGAGCCACGTTTGTGATACTTGGTGCAACTCTCAAATCTAAGGGCTATGACATAATAGCCCACATCGTGGAAGGTAGAGTCACATGGAGATGTGACACTAGACTAGACGTCACACAATACAACACCCAAGGCACTCCCTTTGGGGTTCTGTCATGGGTTTATCGCCAAGGGGTTGGATACTTTAGAAACAGACATGCTTGTGCTCGCACTAAGGTGTTAAGCCTTGGGCATTTGCTCAAGAGAGGTTAGGTCTCGTAACTAGGTGTGCTTAGGCACATTTGGCTAGGGGAGTGTTCTCCTTGGAATCCAGGGGTTGAACAACCTAAGCTTGTTAGTAGGAGCCTTTTCATGAAGCACTTATAAGGTCATGTACTTAGGGTTATCCAGACTTAGCCTTAGGGAGTTTGCTTAGTAGAACACTCGTGTCCTCATTAAGTATTAACCATAGGTCTAGGGTATGACTTGGCCACTCAAACCCTTAAGGGTTAGTCGTGGTTCAGGGTACCCCTTGTCGCCCTAAAGGGGTTGTACTCCTGAATGAGGGTGATTCCTTAAGGGGTAAGTGACAATGCCTTGGCTATGTCACGGGGGTATGTGTGAGACACATCTCCTTTGTGGGGTTAGGGCATGAGTCTGTCTAGGTCTATCTTAAAGTCTACTTAGTTATCCTCTAGGGTTCAGGGGATGGTCATTCTAGGGGACTTAGGGTAGGACTCTAAGTCTTCTACCTAATTGAACCGCTGAGTTAGACTCTTAAGACATTTTTGGTACGGCATTTGTGAGGCATCCTATTTGCATTTACCTCCACAAAATTCTTTAGTATCTCTATGGCTATCATAATGTGAGAACATGTTTTAACCAAGCAAGTGTTCCTAGGTGAGCGCTCCATCCATCACTCATCCCTCCGACGATAGAACGTGGTCTTCGGAATCCTGTATGTCACAACCTTTCCCTCTCCCCTTATGCCAACTAGGCAAAGGGTCAATTGGTGTTTATGAGAGGGCCCCTAGTTGTGATGACCCGTGTCTACTTGGGTCTTTTGCCTACATATTCCACAATCTTTACCCAGGTAGTCAACCCACTAGATTAAAACTATGACAATCTCCACCCATTTGAGAAAGTGGATGCCCTCATCCACAGACTCAAGGGTTGCTACTCATGCCCTTCCTCCTAAAAGGTGCAACTAGAGGCGTTTCTACTCACGCTTGGCTCTACTTACACTTGACTCGCATCACATGTCAATCGGGCCAAGGCGATTATAGAGCCGCTGTCAAGCCACGATCCAGGAACCAGGAAGTGAGTAGGATTCCAAGAACAGGAAGGCTTGACTCAGGAACAGGATAGAGAGCAATAGGAACTAGGAACTCAGGAGCAAGACTGGAACGGATAGGATCCGGGAGAGACAGGAACAGGATAGGATCCGGGAGCAGACAGGAAGTGCAGGACAGGATCCAGGAACAAGACAGGACAGGATAGGATCCAGGAGCGAGACAAGAGCAGGAGGCAAAGGAGCAAGACAAGACAAGAACAAGACAAGAACAAGAATGATCGTAGAATGACTGGTGTTGATAGTAACTGATTGTACAACAATTAGGTCGGAGCTTTTATGCTCACAACTCCAAGCTAATCTAGTCATGAGTCTAATCTAGTCATGAGCTAAGAATAGTGTCCCTTATCCTCTAGGCATATCCTGTAGCATATCCTCTAGGCATATCCTATAGGAATATCCTATAGGTATATCCTGTAGGAATATCCTGCAGGCATATCCTGTAACCCGTATCCTGTATCCGAAATCCTGCATCCTGTATCCTGTATCCGGAACCTGTATCCTGCATCGGGTTGTGACAGCACCTCCTCCCTAAGGACGAGTTCCACGAGTCTTAGGACCTGGTTTAGCAGGATAATGCCGATGGAAGGCAGCAACTTTGGAAGAAGCATGGAGTAAGTTGGATGCAGGTTCCCAAGTGCGATCGGTAGGCAAATAACCTTTCCAATCCACCAAGTATTGAAGTTGGCGGCGATGAAGACGAGAATCAAGGATGGCTGCAACTTCGTACTCAGGTTCACCAGCAATGACCACAGGAGGGGGAGGAGAAGAAGCACGACCAGGAAGAGAAGAAGGATGATACGGCTCCAACAAGGAGGTGTGAAACACAGGATGAAGTTTCACCGTGGATGGTAACTCGAGTCGGAAAGCTACAGGATTTACCTCCGCCACGATCCTGTAAGGGCCCAATCGTTGAAAATCCAACTTAGAAGAAGGCCTGTTGGTGCGAATGTGTCGACGAAGAAGCCACACGAGATCACCAATCTTGTATGCAGGTGCCGGCTGACGGTGAGCATCAGCATGATGCTTGTACCGTTCCTGTGCCTGCTGAAGATGAACCGGAGATCATCCTGTACCTGACGAAGATGCTGGAGACGATCCTGTACTGCAGGAGCGGAAGAAGGAGAAGCAGGAGAGCAAAGTCAAAACGTGGATGGTGGCCTGTAAGAGCAAAGAAAGGTGTCTGGCCTGTAGATGCGTGAATGGAGTTGTTGTAGGCAAACTCCGCCATAGGAAGAAGGTCCAACCAATTATCCTGTTGGTAACTGATGAAGCAACGAAGATATTGCTCCAAGGTCTGATGGATTGTGCGTTCTGACTCCATCAGTTTGCGGGTGATATCCTGAAGAAAGATCCGCTTTAACCTGTAGACTCCGAAGAAGCTCTCGCCAAAACTTGGACATGAATTGTGGACCTCGATCGGAAACAATGCTCTCAGGAAGACCATGATGTCGGAACACCTCACGGATCACCAACTCGGCAGTTGTCTGACCTGTAGCTGTCTTGTTGCAGGGTAGGAAATGAGCCTGCTTGGTGAAACGGTCAACCACCACAAGAACTGCATCGAATCCACGAGAAGGAGGAAGATCTGTGAGGAAATCCATAGAAATGGATCTCCAAGGAGCAGAAGGAACAGGAAGAGGACGAAGAAGACCAGAAGGTGCATGACGAGGCATCTTCGACCTGTTGCAGTGTCACAACTCCGTACAAACCTTTCCACAAAACCTCGCAACCCAGGCCACCAATAGTTGCGAGTCACCAACTCAACTGTCTTGGCCACACCAAAATGTCCTGTAGCGGGGTATCATGACAATCCTGTACCACACGAGTCCTGCAAACACCAACAGGAACGTACAGGAGACCTTCCCGGTACAGGAGTCCATCCTGTATGGTGAACAGGTTGTAGTCTGGACGGGAACTGGAGGAAGAGGAACTTGCAACGTCAGGATGAATGTGTGAGAACACATTCTTTGCCAAGTCGTCTGTAGCCAACTGCGAACGGACGTCCTGTAGGAGTGTTGAATTTGCTGGAGCCTGATGAACCTGTAGTGCCGCAAGCCGGAATCGATCAGGACCCAACAACACTTGCCTTTGACAGTCAAATGCAGGATCGCCCGGGCTTGGTGCAAGGTAAGAGCGCCTAGACAATGCGTCCGCCTTGCCATTCCGAAAACCGGGCCTGTAGACGATGACGAAGTCAAAACGTGATAGGAACTCCGCCCACCTAGCCTGTCCGACTGAGAACTCGAGCCGTTTGAAAGTACTCCAGGTTCTTGTGATCCGTAAGAACTTGTACAGGATGTGCAGCACCTTCCAGGAAATGCCGCCACTCCTCAAACGAATCCACAATGGCCTTGAGTTCCTTGTCATGAATCTCGTAATTGATCTCCGCCGACAGGAACTTACGAGAGTGAAAAGCTACAGGATGAAGCAACTTGTCCTCTCCAACTTGCGATAGGACGGATCCTACTGCAAAATCCGAGGCATCTGCTTCAACGAAGAAAGGACGAGAAGGATCAGGATGTGCTAAAATCGGAGCTGTCGTGAAGGTGTCCTTGAGTGTTGTGAATGCATGTTCCGCCTTGTCGGACCAAGAGAAAACCTCTGTGCGCTTGGTGAGTTCCGTGAGTGGAAGTACACGCTTGGAGAAGTCCTGTATGAATCGCCTGTAGAAGTTTGCAAAGCCAAGGAAACATTGTACATCTCGTACAGACTTGGGCCTCTCCCACTCCACGATGGTCTTCACCTTGTGCATGTCCATGGAAACGCCAGCAGGAGAGACGATGTAGCCCAAGAACTCCACAGAATCCCTATCGAAAAAACACTTCTCCAACTTCGCATAAGCCATGCTCACGAAGCCGCTGTAGAACCAACCGTACATGCTTGTCATGTGCCGCCTGGTCCTTGGAGAAAATCAAAATGTCGTCGAGGTAGATCACCACAAACTGGTCCAAGAAGTCACGAAAGATGTCGTTCACCATGTGTTGGAACACGGCTGGGGCATTGGTAAGGCCGAAAGGCATCACCGTGTACTCGAAGTGTCCATACCTTGTACGAAAGGCAGTCTTCCACTCATCGCCGGGACGAATCCGTACAAGGTTGTAGGCCCCTCGTAAGTCGATCTTCGTGAACACCTTTGCTCCTCGCAGCCGATCGAGAAGTTCCGGGATCAATGGCAACGGGTACCGATTCCGAATGGTAGCTTGATTCAAACCCCTGTAGTCCACAACCAAACGTAAGCTCCCATCCTTCTTCTTGACAAAGAAGATGGCGCTCCTGCAGGGGACTTTGAGTGACGAATGAAGCCGGATGCCAAGTTGTCCTCGATGTACTGGCGAAGAACCTCCAACTCTGTGGGTGACAATGCGTAAATCGGTCCGAACGGTGGGTCTTTCCTTCTGCAAGATCAATAGGACAGTCGTAGGACCTGTGAACAGGAAGAACTGTAGCCTTGTGCTTGTCAAAAACGTCCTTAAAGTCGTGGTACTTGGATGGTAGAGAAGAAGGAGGAGAAGGAGAAGGAGTAGGCGAAGGAGATTGAAAAACAGGAGAGTCAGACACAGGAAAGGTAGAAGAGGACGTAGGAGTTACTTGAAAGGCAAAAAGGTGGAAAGGAGCAGGATCAGTGGTAAGTTCATGCATGGTAGTGGTAAGAACTCGGAGAGGAAGGAGGGAGCTGTGACTGAAAAAGAGGAAGGATCTTGGGGGTGGAACAGAGCAGAGTAACAAAAGGAGGCAGGATTGGAGAAACCTGTGTGGATGTTGACGAGTGTACAGGATTGGAAGAATCCTGTACAAAGTCCGTGGTTGCACAGGAGTGAGGGAAGCCTGTGAGTGTGCTGACGAACCAACAGGAGGTGGATCCTGTTGAGGAGGAACCTTCGACACTGATACAGGATTGGAAGAACCCTGTACAGGAATCCGCAAACTTACAGGAGTGGAGAGAACCTGCGGATGTGCTGAGGAACTGACATGAGGTGAATCCTGTCGAGGAGAGTCTTCAACACTGGTACAGGAACAGGCACGGTCAATCCTGTAGCTTGTACTGCCTCAGACACCAAGGATGTATCCTGCACGCAGGAAGGTACAGGATTGATCCTGGCTGCTGGAGAGGAAAACGTGAGCGTCCTAGACCTCCAGTCGATCTGCGGATTTGCAACAACGAACCATGGCATGCCAAAAATGATGGGAGTCGACCGAGTCTTGATCAAGTTGAAGGAAAAAACAGTTGAATGCACCATGACTGCAAGAGAGAGGTGTGGTAGCGTGGGTAACTGCGCCAGAAGCAATCAAACGACCATCGGCCACCTCTACAGGAACTGCACGCTTCAACTTCACCACCGGAATGCCATGCTGAGCTGCAAAAGTGTCATCCATGAAACATGCATTTGCACCAGTGTCTAACAGGGCAAACTCCTTGAGCTCTCGATTATTGAGGCGAATGTGTACAGGAAACTTGAGTGATGGAATGGTATGAGCAGCACCAATGGAGCCTGCACCTACGTCCAACTTCGCGGCTCCTAGACGAAGTGGACATTGAAGTTTTCCGACTGAACTTCAGCTTCGGCTTCACGCGTCTTGAACTTCTGGCTTTATTAGGACATTCCGCCACCTTGTGTCCTGCTGCACCACAATACAAGCATAGGTTCTCACCCGCGACGTTGCTTCTCAGCAGTTGAAAGTGGGCCACGCTTGGATTGTTAACCTCCATAGGAACTGCTCCAGAAGGTGTCAGGAACATGTGCTACGGCTACAGGATTGGTTGGCAGGAACTGCTGACGGAATTTTTCCTGACGGCGCTCGAACAAACGGTTGTCGCAGCGAACGGCCTGTTGCATGATCTCCGCTAACGTTTGGCATCCGGTAACGTAAGGAGAAGGTCCTTCACGTCATCCCTCAGCCCAAAACGGAAAGTGTTCGATCAATGCAGTCTCGTCCCATGGAATGTTCGTGCACAATTGCTGAAATTCGGATGCATAAACGGAAGCTGGTCTGGATCCTTGTGTGAGCCTTCCGTAACTTGTGCATGCAGAACGGTACTTATCAGGATCTCCAAACAGGCTTCAAAGGCAGCCACGAAACCTTCAAAGTCTTCCATCAATGGGTCGTCACGCTCCAGCAAGGGAGCAACCCAAGCTCGTGGAGATCCACTTAGTAAGGATGCCAAAAGGCCAACCTTTTGTGCATCCGTCGAGTAGCGGCGTGGTTGCATGCGGATCAAGAGCCGGATCTGATTCAGGAAACCTTGGAAATCGGCACGGTTGCCACTGAACTTCTCTGGCATGCTGATCTTCGGCTCCGGAGAAAAGTTCGATGAAGAAGGAACCACCGATGCCTGAGAGAGAGCCTGCGCAGCAGCCTTGGAGGATGCATCAGCAGCTGCATGTGCCGCATGGGTGGAGCCTTGCAGATCGGTGACCACTTGGCGCAAAGTGGCCAGCTCATGAAGCAACATTTGGTGCTCGCGTTGAAAGTGCTCAAAATCAGCCATGATCTATGAAAGAAAGAAAGGAGAAAAACGAAGGAAAAGAATCAAGGAAAAAAAAGTAGCTGGAAACGAAGAGCTATGAAAGCAGTTACTATCAAACTGTCAAGCCACGATCCAGGAACCAGGAAGGAGAGGATTCCAAGAACAGGAAGGCTTGACTCAGGAACAGGACGAGAGCAGGAGGAACTAGGAACTCAGGAGCAAGACGGAACATAGGATCCGGAGAGACAGGAACAGGATAGGATCCGGGAGCAGACAGGAAGCAGGACAGGATCCAGGAACAAGACAGGACAGGAGGATCCAGGAGCAAGACAGAGCAGGAGGCAAAGGAGCAAGACAAGACAAGAACAAGACAAGAACAAGAATGATCGTAGAATGACTGGTGTTGATAGTAACTGATTGTACAACAATTAGGTCGGAGCTTTTATGCTCACAACTCCAAGCTAATCTAGTCATGAGTCTAATCTAGTCATGAGCTAAGAATAGTGTCCCTTATCCTCTAGGCATATCCTGTAGCATATCCTATAGGCATATCCTATAGGAATATCCTATAGGTATATCCTGTAGGAATATCCTGCAGGCATATCCTGTAACCCGTATCCTGTATCCGGAACCTGTATCCTGCATCGGGTTGTGACAGCCGCTTGGCTGTGCACATGTGATCGAGGGGTTTAGTTAGGCAAGAACAAGTGCGCCAACCTTAGTGGCGTGAACTTTACTCAAAGTTCATCTCCTGATGAGAATCAAACCCAGGACCGCTCCGATACCAAATGTCACAACCTTTCCCTCTCCCCTTATGCCAACTAGGCAAAGGGCCAATTGGTGTTTATGAGAGGGCCCCTGGTTATGCTTGGGTCTTTTTGCCCACATATCCTATATATCCCACAATCTTTACCCAGGTAATCAACTCACTAGATTTAAAAATTATGACACTATATATGATGTACCAAGCTTTGAAGCAAATGGCCAACCTTATTAAATATCATGGATGTACTCTAATAACATGTGTCCAAGGCCATTCCATTAATACACCTATAGTTAGTGTAGCATATACAAACTCATACATTTGTTTTGGGTGAGCTTATGAAAGACCTGTCTATATTGGGTAATTTCATTCTGGTTCACCATCTAACAACACTTTTTCTTACAACAGTCAATTGTGAAAATGTTAGCAACGCTTGCCGAAGATGTGGGATCCATCTTGATCCTCTTGTCGGAACTTGCTGGGGTTGATTTGTAGCTCATGAATCTCCTTTTTCTTATCATAAGACCAATGTAAGAAACCTTTTCAACATGGGTTTGCCCTTCCGAGTTGTTACTATTGTAATCTAACCTTGGAAATGTTGAACCATCTAGCCGTTTTTATTCGCCACCTCATGGAGGGATCCAAAATGCAAGGTGTCATTAGGTGAAACCTTTGTCACAACTACACTCACGAAGTAGGTCCATAGTTTCTCTTCTGATATAGCTTCCATTGCATTAACAATTGAGATGATGCCCTTCCCAACCTCGGTCTCATGAAAAAAGAGAATCACTTCATCCCTCATAACAGGCAAGCCATCATCTTGTGAACTCATATTAATATTTGTTTGTGACTCTGCATTCTTTGTGTCAACTTTGACTTCTTCCACATTTTAAAATATAGGAAAACCCTTTTCAAATTCCATTCCATGAATCTCAACATGCTTGTAAATGGTGTTTACCCAAATGTACACACAAGACCCTTGGGCAATATTATGACATGACACATTATCATCTCAAAGAAAAAAAATGTTATAAATGAAACCCAAATTTGGATTTGAGTGGAAATTAAAAGCGTTTGAAATTTACATGTTATATTGATAATACTTAGTTAAAATTTCAAAATTTCTAACATTTTGATATAACAAAAAAATTTAAGATGGGTAACATAAGTGATTAACTCTTTAACAGTATTACACACAATTTTAATACTTTTTAAAATTTTATTTAATGCAAGCAAGTGATTCAAACTGTATATATTATATGAAATTCAAATAATTATTCTACATTTGTTTATAATGGGATCTTATTAATTATTTTCTTATTATCCTAAGAATACTTCAATATAAACCTTATTATCAATATTAAATTAGTATATATTATTATAGCTTTATATAACTATATAATAAATAATATGATATATTATTATGTATCATTTAAAATATGTTTATAATGTGTATATTAATATTACTTTCACTTTATTTCAATGTTTTTTTAATACACATATATAAATACAATACAAAATTTACATATATATACACACATATGAACACGAGCATTTACACATAACACACACAAACATTCATACACAGTATATGCACACACATAATACAATAGACTATCACAAATAAAAATCCATAAGACGCACACACATACAGGCACATCACAAACATATATTAGACATTAAAAACAACTACACAGTATAATATTTGGACTTCCACATGCATTAAAAACATCCATAAAGACACATGCACACACATATACACACCTATAAGTGAATCACGATTAGGGTTTAGCATCTAGTTTTGTGTTTAGGGTTTAGGATTTAAATTCAAATAAACATTTATAAACTTCCACATGCACACAACATGTATTAAAAAATATTCAATTGTTAAAAACATTCAATTATGGGACTTAGCATTTAGGGTTTAAACCCTAAACCAACGTCCAAACTGAACATTTATATAAGGTGTAGGATTTAAACATTCATCGATGAGATATATATATATACACTGGTTTAGTCGAGAGGCTAGGGTATATGATTTAAATTATAAATCAAATAATGCTTTATTGCTTCTTTTTGGAAAGAATTATATTAAACCCATGTATGATAGATTTATATATCACCACAAATAAATAAAGTATAGAATTGATTGAGCACTTATTTAGTTTATATATCACCATAAATAAATAAAGTATAGAATCGATTGATCACTTATTTATGTGGACATAACGAGAGTTTCAAGATTTTTACCATTGTTAAAATATAAGAAACTTCTTATAATAATTAATCAACTTTTTTCTAATAATTCAATACTTTTAGAAGAAAAGAAATAATACTCTTCTAGTTTTCCTCCAAAATGTTTATTATTACTATACATATTCTATTTATAAACATTGTCATTAATATAAGTTTATTACCATTATATTTAATATTTTTAATAAAACTTAAATTATCTATTTTTAATAAAACTTCAAAAGACGTAAGTGTCTTTTTGGTCGTTCTTATTAAAGCGAGAGGGACAAAACACAAACAATTAAAATTTATGATAAAACACTTTATTTAATAATAATTTTATAAATCATTTTAGATACCGTTCAAAATCTTCTTTATCATAATAATTATTAAGAAAGATTTACTTAAAGATACATATAGGAGGTACTTCATTTTCTAGCGATCGTACCACATGCGCACAGATGTGTTCAAGATAGATATACAATGTATATATGAGATACACATACCTTGGAAGTATGCAAGTGGCTATGCATGCCGATAGAAGATATCATGTGTATGAATATGTATTAAACATAGATACACAAACCATATTTATCCATATATATGTAGTTAAAGGAGATACACTCCAAAACTATTCGTCGTTTAACACATAATGTATACAATTGTTTATCTTATTAGATGATTTCCATACTTATATATGTGTATATATCTCCTCTAAGCATGTATACTGACTGAATTATACTTCTAAATTATAATTGTATCGACTATTACACTCCTGTATGCCATCTTATTATGTTTACATGTATGATGTATGTGTGTCTATATATATATATATATATATATATATATACTCATTTTCTTATTAAGCACTAATGATGTTTTATGGAAATATTACACACTATATTACACGTACCTTAGGTTTAGGAACAGAGTGCATATTGGGTATGGCGTGCTTAACAGGATTCACAACTCTCTTGCCCAGTAAGTGCATAAGTGCCTTCTGTCCGTTACCACAACACAGTCGAATTAATCTCACATTGCCCCTCAACTGTAATCGCTCCACGTCTTTTCGTCCACACAGCAGCAATCCAGGTGTGTGTATACATGTATGTGTATTCAATTATTTATATATATTTTATACGTATATCCACGTATTATTTAACTGTGTATATATGATAGAAAGAGATAAACAAGAAGAAAGCCACGTGGAAGATTTGACACTTCCAGAAGATTGGACAACCGCTTCTGCGGCTGCTCAGGTTTACATTATATGCATTTGTCAATATACACATGTATTACACACATATATATAGATAGATATAGAGAGAGACAACTAAATATATTTTCAGGAAGCAGAGTGGTTAAGGATAAACTTACACAAATGGTTGGACAACGAGTACTGTCCAGAAGCAGCCAATGTTGAGATCAGTAAGAGGTGTGCGAGTGTTTATTACCTGTGTCTAGTTGAGAAAGAGCTGGATCCTGGAAATATTCTCATGCGTATGGTAGACAACCTGCAGACATTCTCCTTCAAGGAGAGCTTTCATGGAGCCTTCTCTTCTGCAAATGCTGCCATTGACCTCATTCTCAACCGTGTTAACCAGTCACAGTTATCATGAGATTATGTTAATACTATATATATATATATATTATATATATATATATATATATGCATAAACGCCATAGAGAATGTATGTGTATAAATACACAAGATGGTAGACGGCTTAGAGAGAAAGAGAGCTGTAAACTCTCAAACCTTAGGTTCATACAAAATAATAACATGTAGAGTAACACTTCTCTTAATAAACTTACGTTGACAAGTAGAAAGTTCTTGAATGCACGGTCCACAGTCTCCACATAGCTTTCACAGTGGCTTCTCTCACCTGTACCACACACATGTAGAGATAGAAGTGGGTGCGTATACTTTATATAATGATTTGTAATGAGTGTCCAACCGATGAAGCAACTCTCATACACGTACACACAGCATATGCACATGTCTACCTGATCAGCCCTCAGCCACGGCGCTGTTCTAGTATTGAGAGAAGATTAAAAGCAGAACCCCCGAGATTAACTCCTCGCACAGTTCCCCCGTGAGCAACCTTTATCTATGGCATAGCAGCAAAATCGCGTCCCACAAAGCTGTCCGTCCCTGTAAAAGATATCATACATGCATGCACTCATATGCAAGGACAACTTACAATAGCATAATTAGATAGCGTACATCGCAAAACTGTGTGAGTGCATACTATCGAGCCGGCAGAAAATGTATGTGTTATATTATATTGCTTGTAGGTGCCGCTACTTCTTATTCGCATAGACATTTACATAGTAAATGCCGCAGACACACACGCACGGATACCTGAAGTGAGAACTGCAGCCGCTTATCCCTAGAGAGCAAATATTGGAGGGCTTTGCTTACCCACAGCCAAAACACAAGCACCAGCATGTAAAACCGGGGGAGCACCTAAAACACCAGAATACATTTAAACACGGCTTCGATACACTATATATATATTAGATATATATATATATAGATATATATGTTGTAGGCATATGCATCTATTGTCAAAGTTATATAAACACACATACCTGAGAGTACAGCGATGTATTTTTCAGGAAACCTTTCTTTCTGAGGAAGGTTGGCAATGAAAAGGGGATTATTCCCCGACTGTGTGCTGGGATGGGATATAGGATCAACGTGTAGCATCCACTGTGGGTGCTCAAGCAACGCACAAAACAGATAAACCAACAGATGGGCATCTGTTGGCAGCTCCAATGTCCATCGCTTTGTTGTCTTATCATATACCTCGCCTGTTCCCGCAAACTCGTAGTTCCTGACACACGTACCTTCTGCCAACTCTATAAAAAATAAACATCCGTTAAACCCTACCTAATTATAATACATACAGCTCAAATTACACATATGATTGCATAAGCTTACCTCTTAAACGCTGCACAGTATAATCAGCTCTTACACTACTTTGTGGAAGTAGTCCCTTTACCCATTCACCCTTAACAAGAGCATGTAACCTTTGATGCTCAGTAACAGCGTCCAGACATTCCTGCAGTGCAGGATTCACCTCTTGGTTCGGGATTCTAAGCCCAAAGATCGATGGTGCTGCACAGAATCAACGTTAGAAATATTAAAAAATGTTTTTTTGCATATGCCCAACGTATGTGTGTGTGTGTGAAAATATATAGACAAGTATGTATATATGTATGACGTATGTGTATATAGGTTTGTATTACTCGAAGATGCATTCTTAGCATTGACGAGAAAAGCACGGAATTGATGAATAAGAGCGTCTTCGTCTGGAGCAAATGTGGTAAGCCATTCTTGTGAAGACCCCTCGACGGCTTGCGTCGGATGATTACGTTTACCACCTATAGGACTTATTACCAAAGAATATCCCAATTTTGCCGCCGTTTCCATCACCTATATATCCAGATCACTAAACTGTTTCTGTCTGATGATAAACATGCCTATGTATGCGATACAATATACACATGTATACTAACAATTTTACACAATACATGGTATAATGCTTACTTGAAACTTTGGGACTTACTAAGCAAGGAGTTAAGATGTGAATGTATATAAGTATGTACGCATCACCTGTAGATGACTTCTGTCGATTTTATGCAAAAGAGGGACGAGAAGAACGTCAGAAAACCACTGCCTAAGACCTGGGATCAAAGTATACCGAATCAATAATGTACTATAGCGTATTTATGTATGCTTGTGTGTCCGTGCGTGTATATAGAAGTATACCGCACACATAAATTAAAACATACCGTCTCTCCAGTGTTCAATATCTGGCCAGATTCCCAGCTTACGGAAACCATCGATTCCCTGCTCTAAACTGAACGGAGCTGGAAGATCACCTTCTGCCTTCTTCGGAGAAACTCCTGACTTTTGACCACCTTATAAATACAGTTTAAGATTACGTGTCTATGCATTACCAACGAGCTCGCCTATACACAAACACACACACAACACACCACTGGGAGACACCCTCAGAGCTCGAACAGGTGTATTTCCTGGAGAATGAGGAGTTGTAACATTTGGACTTGCTGCAGATGCAACTACACGTATTGGAGATGGTGAAATGGCTCCCTGGGGTGTTGTAGGCGGTTTTCCAGCAGATTCCGACATCTTGTGGTTGACCTTGTATATTTAGCACATGATTAGTCATGCTAAACTCATGTCTTACTTACAAATACAAAGATGTCATTATCATTTTACTCACCTCTGAAAGGAAGTTCTCGAGTTGTTCCTGGTTATGAATTTCATCCCTCTTGAACTTGAACCCCCATTCGTGGTCTGGTGAAGAGCCCGTCATGGGAGTGTGGGGAAACGTACTAACCTGAACAGGCAAGCAAACACATATCATCATACATACATACATACATACATACATATATATATATATATATATATATATATATATATATATATATAAACTAAACCTGGACAGGAGTTGTAGGAGAAGCTGCACCAGCTTTGGGGCTTTTGAACAATGAAGAATGCAGAGGAAACATCACGTTTGGAGATGCTCTGGACGGGGATTGCTTAGGAGGCTTTGGAGGCGGTGTGATTTAGCATTTTTCTGTCCGATGAGCTTTTGCTGCCTGGGTGTGAGTGAAGATGCCCCTGCGGATGTTTTGAAGACGTCTTCGAAGGTTTCTGTTAATAGGATTGCTTTAATCAGCGCTAGAACCAATCCCGCAAAAACCAGCGTGAAAATTCCTTGATAGACGCGCACTACTATTTCTGCCATGTAAAGAGAAGTTACTACTAAAACGAACATGTCTCCCCCTCTCTCACACACAAGCACACGCACGTGCACGCCCGCAAGCATGCACGCACTGACGCCAGCATTTTTGTTAATAATATAAATGTTACGTTGTATATGATATCATTTCGAACCTAATATACTACAAAACTTACTTGCCAATAGATAGTTCAACATAAGTACTCTCATGGTTTCCCGAATAGTCCCTTTTCTGAAAGAAGGAGATACTGAGAAAAACTGTAACACACACACATGTCTAAACTATATATGTTTCTATTAGACGAACCTGTATGAAATGGAGAGCAGATATCCGCATAGGATAAGTAGATATACGCAGCGGATGATCGTCCAGGACGAGGTTCTTCGTGGCGCTGTCAAAGCCGAGGAGATTTCTGCATTCTGATACACGCCAAACCTGCTCGGGCTGCGAATCGGCGACGATCTCCCGGCAGTGCCTTTCTCCGCCATAGCAAAACCCTCTCAAGAACCCTAAAAACAGGACAATCTGACCGTTGTAAAAAATAAAAAACCTTTAAATTTCAAACAACCCTAAATTTCATGTCCATATTATTCAAATACATATAAGGGACAAATACATATAATACATATATATATATATATATATATATATATATATATGTATGCAGGTTGAGTAGTAAAAGTAGTGTATCGTATATGCATGTGTACATTAGTAGTATATTGGGGTACGTACCGGGCCAAGCTGGATTTTATTCAATATATTTTACTATTAATGAATTAATAACAATGTGTATTATTGTCGATGAAGCGAGAGAGAAAAAATTCAGTTTTATTTATTGTTTTATGAATTTCAAATGCATACGATATAGCTTCTATTTAAACTATTTAGTCCCACATGAGAAACTACGGAACATAATAAAACAAATAGGAGTACAATATGCTTTATGATTTGCAATATTGAGATTGTATTTTGTTATTAGTTAAAAATAGTTTATAGATATTTATTAATTTAGAGATTTGTTAGGATGTCCATTAGTTTCAATTAGTTAATTAATTATTAATTAATTGGAAGGGGTGGTTAATGTAAAAAAAATGGTGGTTCTCATTTAAATTAATATATGCTATTATTATTTGATACGTTGACGATGTGCTTTGTTGATACAAACGTACAACAACATTGAAATGATTTAAAAGTTTTTGTAAAGAGTTTAAATTAAGAATAAATGTTTAATACTAGGTTAAGGCATAGAATAATTATGTAAATTATAAACTTCTAGCAGCTTAAAAAATGTTTTTATAAAGAAATAAATATAAAATTTACAACATAGTTTGTATTCTTTTAAAGTTCTAATTGTATTTGTTTTATATGGTGTGGAGACGTAAGAAAATTTAATAGTGAAAAATAAAGTAAGATTATGAATATATAATATCAATTTATTTATCTAATATTCCAAATGTATTATATTAATTAACTAATATTCAATTTATTTATCTAATATTCCAAATTTATTTATATAAGTGTTTGTGGATCCTCATATTCTCCATCTACTAAACTTTCCCCCATTTTACACGAATCCCACATAAGCATCTTAATAAACTTTATTAACTTTAAGCATACTTATACGGCTCTTTTCTTGACTTCTTTGAACCGCTGTTCAACCTCGATCGACGTCGCGATCAGCAGAATCCAGGTCCCTCAATCGGTGATGTAATTAACCTCTCTCCTGGAGCATCAAAAGGGCTATCAATGCACCAGATGGCTGGGGTAATTCATCTCTCTCTCTCTCTCTCTCTCTCTCTCTCTCTCTCTCTCTCTCTCTCTCTCTCTCTCTCTCTCTCTCTATATATTATATATATATATATAATTAACGTACTTGGTACAGGGGGAACTTTGGACTACAAACTCCGTCCTTACTGGCTGAGTTTTCAATAAACTCAAACGCTGGAAACGACTTCTACGACCTGAGTGCTGTGGACGGATTTCAGTTGGACCGTGGGATGAGGATCGAGGGTGCAGATCCTGTGGTCAGCTGCAGCGCAAGCAGGAAGCATATGCCCTGCTGAGAATATTCAAGGCAGCGCGTGCGTGAGCCCCAATAGAGACGACCCCAACACAAACTACGTGAGAACGATTGAGCGTTTTGTAACGACGCATACAGTTGGTCTAAGGATGATACAGCTACACACGGCACGCCCACTGGCAAGACTTGAAGTGCCTTTAATAAATATCAATTTTAATAAATAAAACTCTTTAATTTATGATTATTATTAATTGTTCTTTCTAATAAAAATATGTCAACTCTCTATGTTCCAAAACATCCACATCACACTCCCGTAAGGACATACCTATACACTGCATATGCATACTACCCACGAAACTCCGACTGGGAGCGGTTTAACGTTTAATTTATTATTTATTTGTCATTTTTTTTTTTTATTAAAATATATTTTTCAAGTCAAAGTAAAACATCCACACATATATGAGAATGTATATATTGCGCGTTGACACGTGTATTTCTATGTAGGCACACATATGCTCGTATATACACACATTATACATACATGTGTGAACATTTGCATATTTCTATATATGATATTCAACACACATACAGAGACACGTACAGGGTTAGGGTTCAGGCGCAAATAGTTAGATTTAAATTATGAGATTAAGTTCGACAAAGGTTTTCATTTATAATATCTATACCATAGACTTAAGAATTTCTATGAAAAATGATAGATTTTCAAAATTTTAACTGGAAAATGTATTTTAGCAAGGTTAAGTAGTCGCGCTCGATTTTTTAAAGTTATAAATTATAATAAAATTGATTAGCATATTTATTCGGAATAAACAGTAAATGTACATGTTTGTGTATGTGAATAATATATTAGGCTACATGTAGATTCTTCATCTTTATAAAGAGCATCATGCTTTTGTCTTGTCCTTTCTTCATTCACTTAATCGTTTCATCATTTTATAATTAACTCACTTGTGCAGTATCCGTTTAGGTTTATATAATATATATTATAGTTATTTATTAAAATTAATTCAATTAATTATATTATAAAGTAGCATACCATATACACGTGTGTGTATATTGCATAGAGTATACACACATGGCTGGTGACCTGGCTTCCCTTGTGTCAATCCACATGTTGAATTAAAGTTTTGTGTAAATATAAAACATCTTCAATCTGTAAATTACATACTTTTTTCGTTGGTGGAGGTGATAGACACATTTTTCTTTTAATATTAGTTTTTAAAGTTGTATTCATTTACATCCATGTCTTTTTGTACTTCTCAAGCGATAGAATGAATTAACCTTAGTAAAATAATGTGCACGAGACTAATTATTTTACAAGAATGTTTGATAATGTTGTGTTTGAATGATACTTTTTCAATAAGTATATGCAACTTGACAATAATCTAATAAACTTGAACATTTTAGTATCAACTTCAATGATCTAGTTTAGTAAACAAATCTTAATATACAAAAACTAATCAAATTCAATATGTTATGCCCAATTATGCAACCTTGATTAATTAGATTCATTCATGCTCTTCGTCTCACAACGTTGGAAAATGCTTTTGTAGTATTAAAGATTTTAAGTTAATAATTAGTGACATTTGGATTGTTTACTTCTCATGTTCATTATGTTGTTCTAATGGAGATTAATATTATAACATATGTGCTAATGCATCCACCTTTCCTAGGTTGTTCTCATACTCAAGGTAACTCATAATCAACTTCATGAGCAACAATCACTTAATTCTCCAACTCTTACACGTTCTTATTTATGAAAGTAAAATCAATATAATTATGGTAGAATCTATAAGAACAATGCAGGTTGACATAATTAGGTTCATTGTTGGACATGTTAAACCAAGAATATACACGGTGCACATGTAATCCCTATTCAGATTGACAGCCACCACACTTAAATTGGTGGTTATGTTTATCATAAGATATTCTTATAGTTGTTGTGGTCTTGAACAATAGGTGCTAATAATAACACCTTCATTTTAGGAGAATATGTTATAAAAAAAAGTAACCATATGAAGGATATAGGGATTTATGTGATGGAGACTTCACTTTTATGTTTTTTTCAATATACATATTAGAGGTTGTAAGTTCACCTAGTCATTCAATTTTCATGTTTTCTACATAAGTGTGTGGCATTTTAATGATTGTGTTGATTGATATTAGTTATATATACTTTTGACAAATAAATTCTTGGTTCAATGATGTTTTTTACCTTTACATGTGCTGATAATGTTTTATACATTTTATATGATAATAGACAATTTTGTGTGATGTCTTAGTTCACAACATCGACAACATTAATCATGGACAATAATCTTAAATTTGTTTTTGACTCACTTAAGATGGTTATTTATAAGTTTTTAACATTATATTAAATTATGATTGATTAAAGTAATTTAAAGGAATTTCTACATACCTCACACTACACCATTAGTCCCATTTCTTGGATGGTGTTCATCCCAATAAGTTCTTGTATTCAATCCATTGTTGGAATATCATGCATAATGTATTGAACAAATGAGTTTGCATATTTATTTAAGTTTAACTTTTCTTATAAAGCGTGTGTGAAAATTCAATATTGCATACTAATTGGTAATGCAAGGTATTTAAGTGCCAATTTGAAGACAATCACTGAAAATTTTATTAACAATGTGAATTATTATTATTAATATGATTAACAAACATGTACATCGTTCATTATAGAGTCTGTGGGCACATGAACCACATTTGGTGTCAAAACCTAACGATTTTGTGTGGACATTAATCTCTTAATGATGCTAATAATCAAAAGTGTTTATTTGCAACTGTCAATTTATTAAATCATTTAGGTTAGAGTAAAAAAATTTATCAAATTAAATTTAGCCTTTGGGAATTGGTATATTTGATGGTTAATATTAATGATGTATATACTTTTGGTCTTTAAAAATTTCTGATTATGTGTTTGGGTTGACTTCAATCTAGCC
This sequence comes from Selaginella tamariscina, assembly GCA_003024785.1. Classification (NCBI taxonomy): domain Eukaryota; kingdom Viridiplantae; phylum Streptophyta; class Lycopodiopsida; order Selaginellales; family Selaginellaceae; genus Selaginella; species Selaginella tamariscina. The sequence continues at coordinate 55,155 of PUQB01000163.1, forward strand.
ACTTTTTAATGGATGATGAAATGAGCTTCATGCTGGTATGCTGGGTATTATTGCCAGCTTTATTAACAATGTTTTGATATTTAAAACTAATTTATGAAAGCATCATCTTTGTGATGTGTGATACAACACGTTTTGAATTGGTTTTAAGAAGCTGATTTATAATTAAAACTTAAAAAATGTGTGTTTAATTTAATAAACACTTATTTAGGGTATTATATTTTTTATAAAGTTTGTTAAATCCAATGAAATTAAGTGTAGTACAAGAGTTTTTTCTCCCTTGTATAATTTAAGAGATTCAATCTTTTATTGGCAAGGTGCAATATTTAAAACAGTTCATTAGTTACTTATCAGATCAGAATGCTCTTTTTTAAAAAATTGGTTTATTCACATGTACATTTTAATAAACATGAAAATGTCTGTAAATGTTTGATCAATTGACTCCTATATACTTTAATACTTAAATTTAATTTAACCTTTTATTTTATGAGTTGACACCTTAGATAGTTGTGTTAAATATGCTGATGCAAACATATTTGGTTGATTCCTTCATTTAATATTTGGTGCCTTAATTATATTTATTGAGAACTTTTAATAACTAAATAGAACTACTCAACAACTAAATGGGAATCTTATTATTGTTTAGATTTTAAGTGTTTTTATGCTTATTTACATGGGAATGAGACATTGTTAAGAGTCTATCGTAAATACTTTATAATGACTTAACTATATTCTATATATTATATTTTTGTAACCACCGACTAGAGAATCATGATATGCCCACTAAAATATGGAATATAAACAAAAGATACAACCAATTGTAATTGCAACATAATTATATTTTTATAATTAGGGTCATCTTGGTCATTAATGTGTATTGAGAAACTCAGAATTTTAATACAACACAAGTAACAAGGGTGTTAAAGCTTATAAGTGTTTGTCACACTTTTGAATTGATTGAAGTTGATCTTATAAAATATTTTCATGTTCTTATTAAGAGAACCAATATATTATTGTGGTTTTTAATTACCTAACTCATTAAGTAAAAATTAGTGCATTTTTAAATGTAATTATCATTTTCATGTCTAGAACATATACTCTTGAAGTGTTATGGACTCCAGTAAGTGTTAAACACTTCATTTTTTTGTATCATTTACTAATGAATTATTTAGTAAAATGCTTGAATTAAACATTGAAATGCATGATATTTAAATATATGAACTTTAGATATACTAATTAGGATTGATATTTAAGATTTGCATATGTAATATTAAAACTTGATTGATATCATTCTTTCATTTAATACATTATATGAATATTATCTGAGATTGCATAATGAGTTTGGGTTACCATCGACTTTACAGTGAAACTATATGGTATTATAATTTTAGCATGTTAAAATGAAAAATTGATTTTTATGTTCATCAAGGTAATCAAACCAATCTATCAAATAATAAAGATAATTTTAAAAAAAACTTAAAATACAATATAACAACTATTTTAAATTAATGTTTTCTTGCAAGAGTGATAAATAAAGAAGTATGTATAACTCGAGTTGGGTATGTTGGAGAAGCATAAAACATGAAATATTATGAAAAAGCATAATGAATGTCATAACCTTTCTCTCTCCCCTTAAGCCAACTAGACAAAGGGCCAATTGATGTTTATAAGAGGGCCTCTGATCATGATGACCATTTATGCTTGAGTCTTTTTGCCCAAATATCTTACAATCTTTACCCGAGTAATTAATTCACCAGGTTAGAACTATGACAACAATGAAGCTTTAACAAATAAACATAAAACTATATATAAATAGATTAAAGAAGAAAGTTAAAGACGATACGTGACAATAGAAAGCCAAATGTTGGTAATCAAGCTTACCACATGGGTGTGTAGAAAATTAATGTTGGCAAAATAATCGTACTTGGTGCTCATGTTATATATAAGAACGACAAATAAACATGTCAATTATATATTGCTAATATGTTTAGCCCATTCAAAATGATAAATGAATTTATCTTGGATAAAATATTTAAGATACTAAGTGACTTTAACTTGGATAGAATGAAGATAATAACTCTCAAACTTAATACAATTGAAATGTAAAATTATTAAGAATGAAAATTAAAATTAATTAAGAATAAAGAGTGTTTCATATAAGAGTACTAAGAATTGTTGTAACATACTCAACAACCAAAAGTAAATCCACTTAATCATCTTACTCATGTGAAACAAGAGATTAAAGGTATAGAAGATAAGTATTCATAAACAAAGGGACTCATCACAATGGTATGCATCTCCAAAGCCTGTGATGCACATGATTTCAACAAAAATAATGGAAAAAAAAAACAACACAAATATTTAAAATCCCAAAATTATTTATAATATGAAGAAAACCAAATGTGCAATACAAATTATGTAAATGTCTAGAGTATGTTGAGAGGTATGTTTGAATAAAAGTGAAACTAAACACACTAACAACATGAAATAATTTGAATTTGATACATAAAAATTAATTAAATTGCAAGATTGTGTGTATTTTGTTTCATCTAAAATTAAATTCATTCACATTAATTCCTATATTATGTAAATAACTTAATTTCATTACTTATCAATACGATTTGCATTAAATTTTTTAGATAAATTTCTTTTTTTACAACATTATTCCAAACCAAGTTGCCTTTTTGAATATTTTAAATCTTTGTATTGTACTCTTAACCAATAGAAATATAACACTTGGCTTTACCTTGGACAATAGATGTTTATTGTGCAATGATTAATCACTAGCAAATCATTATCAAAGTCCAATTAAACAATCCCGTGTCCAACACAGAAGAACATGACGAGGTCATTGTGCAAGGACACGGTTAGTTTCAAACTTTGCTAGTATGTACTTGCATAAGAACCTAGTTGTCTCCTTGGAAGTTGTCAATTGCAAATCCTTTGCTTTTACCCACTTCAACATGTAGTCCGTCACTACGACAATGTATCTTACTCATGAGAATTATGAGTTTCAATCCCACGAAGTCCATCCCCATTTCTCAAATGTTGAGACTGTTGTTGATGGGTGATATGCCACACTCAAGTGCAAGATGTTGGTCTCCTGATACTTTGGCAGTCCACACAACTTTTACTATGCCCATTGCATTGCAAAAAAGGATGGGCCACCACAATCATGTCTACAACACCTTGCACAATGACCTTGTCATGTTTTCTTGTGTTGCTTACAAAACTTCAAGAATTCATGGGTTTGTTTATTTACACTTATACAATTGATCATTGATGAGTTGAAATGGCGAGGCCTTGGTTACCAACTACCTCTTTTGGGTATGTGTCAACCTTTGGCAAGGCCTCAAATCTTGCTAATAAGCATTGGCAGATTGATTGTTGTCAATTTAATGTTCTATCATCAAATTAGTTTACTATCATGTGTGTCCCATTATGATCTAAGAACTAAATGAACTTTGATGGTTCATTGGATGTGATCCTAAAGAGGAGGTTGGGTGACATGTGTCTCTTGCCTTGTGTACCACCATGAAGTTGAACTTTTATAAAATCAACACCTAACAAATCAGTCATCTTGTTAGTTGTGGTTTGTTAACTATGTACAATAGTGCGGATAAAGTAATTATTAAGCAAGTAGTGTAGGAACTTTGTGAATCCATAAGTCATTGCAAGACACTCCTTGTCGGTGGTTAAGTAGTTGTAGTTTGTTATGATTATCAGCCAACTTGCATAGGCAATCAGTCAAAGCTTGTTGTATCTTTTTTTTGTAATGAACCACTTTTGTAGCTACGTTCGACCCATCAATTTACAAGTGAAATTTTTGTCTTAGTTGGGGGTACAAGGACCCATCAATTTACAAGTGAAATTTTTTGTCTTAGTTGGGGGGTACAAGTATGGGTGTTTCTACCAAGTTGCACTAAAGTTCTCAAATATGGCCTGGTATGTTTTAGTCCATGTGTATGATGTTTTGTTGATTATGAGCTTTGTCAAAGATTTGGTTATGCTAGCAAATTGCATGATGAATTTTTGGTAGAATCTCGCTCTACCAGGAAATTGTCAGTGTTCAATGATGGTCCTAGGGGATGACATGTTCACAATAGCTTGAAGTGCCCATGGATCCATTAAATCCCTTGTCAAGAGATAGTGTGTTCAAGAAGTCTTTTAGATGTCATCCTAAAATGGTTATACATTGTGGTTGGCAACCAATTTTAGTGAACAAAATTGAAAACATGTCATTTTCTATTGTGGTGTTTAGCTTCCTATAGTCGATGTAGATCTGCAGTCGTCCATCTTCTGATAGCTAACCTGAGTTTTTGATGGGTAGACAAACTCCATTGATCGATTTCCTCCTTGACCTTCTTGGCATAGTTGGGTCCTAGTATTGTTGGTGTTAGGCTGGTTTTGCATCAAGCTTCATTTGTCTTATACATGCATAACTGGGTAGGAATTCCCGGAGGTCCTATGTCCATGCCAAGATCTCTATGTGTATGTAATGGACAAATGAAACATTTCATTGTTGTAGATTTATTAGAAACGTTTGGGCACATATTAGACAACTCCTCTTGTGGCAACTTATCTAAGGAAGGATAATGCAAACTAATGTAAGTGTACAAACGTGTATAGTGACTTGACCTTCATGTGTCAGTGCCACTTGTCACGTGTGTAACAATTGGCAGAAAACACAATATTTATATTAGCTTCCAATACTACATTCTTCACACAATGGTGTTGTTAATTAAAATAGTTCATTTTGAATATGAACACTGTCTATTCGTGGATTCGTACCCAAATCTGGGGACAAAGACAGCGACGTGGCGGCATGTCAGTCCAGAATATCTTTATTTGCCACGTGGCCTCATGCAAACGTTATAAACAGCGATCGGATGTTTTCCATCACGCCCGTTCGTTTTAGTTTTAGTGCATCTAAACCGTCCGTATTCATTTCTATGGAGACTGGTGCAAAACAAACTTCTTTTGCACGCGCCAGGGTTTGAAGGTCCCCGGCTATGGCGCCGCGATGGCGCTAGGGTTCATCGATTCATTCAGCGACGACATTTGTAGGCATTTTGCATTTCAAGAACAGATTTTCCATGAATCATATGGTTTTCAAGGCTTTTCAAATATTTGAATTGGAAAGCAGGGATTAGTGTATGAATCATCCACGGAAGCAGAGATCTTTGCTGCGGATTCAGTACTTTAGCTGCGGATTCAGTGATTATTAAGGATATCAACAAGGTTCCCATCCATCAACGAATCAGAAGCAGATGAAAGGACTCGGGAACAAGATTGATCCGGCAAAGCTTCAAGGTACAGATCTCACTTCCTTACTCAGCGACGAACTGCTCTTGAATATCCTGCGGAGCCAGCCGATTTCGCCATATCCGTTCTCTCTGGTATGCAAGCGCTGGTTGAGACTCCACAGCCTGCTGCGAACTTCACTCAAATTGTACGAATGGAAGTATCTGGAAAACGGCCGGCTCAAGGCAAGGTTTCCAAATCTGACAGACATCGATCTCACACATGCCAGTGTCTTTGTCCCGAGGAATTCCTCCCCAATTCTTCTCACGCACGGCTCGTACACGCTACCGCTCCCCCATGACGTGGTCGATGTCTTCCCCATTGAGCACTGCATTCGGGAACTCGAGCTTTCTCCTGCTGCACTCGATAATGGATTGAAGATCTTAGCCGATAGCTTTCCAAATCTACAGAAGCTGGCTATGGTGGATGTATACAGGGAAACCCACCAAAGCGGTGATCCGCATTTTCGCAAATGAAGCCAGGACTCCAAAGGTACACAGCTATATATATGTAAGTATGATCAGAGTGAACCGTGTATATGTTTCATGGTATATAGACATTTTATCAAAACACTTTTACGTAGACATACACATGTGCATACTTTCATGACATTATATAGCGTTACGTAGGTTGTACCAGACTTGGAGACGGGCATCTCATTAGTGGCGAGGAGCTGCACGTTTCTACAGGAGCTGGAGTTGCTACAGTGTACAGACGAAGCACTTGCGGCAGTGCCAACTTGCCAAAACTTGCAAATCCTGAGATTGGTCGGTCTACTTACAGATGCTCATGTAGGAGCCTTCACGGACATCGGTTTAACTATCCTGGCCAACAGGTTTAGCCGGCTTGTTAAGCTGGAGATAATGGGTTGTGAGGCAAGCTATCACGGTATATCTGCAATTGGTCAGTGCTGCATTATGCTCGAGGAGCTGACGTTATCAACAAAGGGTTTCAGAGAGGGTGGATAGCTGCTTTATCACGTTGTACTTGTTTGAAGACGCTTACTCTCATGAGCTGCAGACATATGGACTTGGATCCCGGTCCTCCTGAGTACCTCGGACACTGCTCGGCCCTTGACTGCTTGAAGCTTTCCAAGTGTGACTTGCGAGATCCTCTTGGTTTTGCTGCACTTTTAAGCATTTGCAGGAATGTTAGGGAGCTTGAGTTCAGAGATTGTTGGGTTCGAGGACGATACTTTCAGCTTTGCGACTAAGTGCAAGTACGTGTGTGTGTATATACGCACGTGTGTGTATATTAATGTTGTTAACAGGAGGACGAGGGTGTTGTCCATAGAAGGATGCTCACTATTGACAACGAGTGGATTGGAGACGGTGATAACAGCTTTGAGAGAGCTGCAAAGACTACGTGTGACATTCTGCGACAGCATACGTGATGCTGAGGTCAGTCCATCCTTGGCCAATTGTTTTGCCATGCTCAAGGAGTTCAAGTGGCGGCCTGATACAAGGTCCCTCCTTGCTGCAACCCTTGCTGGCACTGGTGTAGGCCAAAAGGGTGGCAGGTATCTCAAGGGCTAGGTAGTAGTACTATTCACTTTTTGTTTCTGAGGCTGTTGAACACACGACGTGTATGTATTATGTTTGTATTTTTTACATATATTCAAATGAAGAGGTATATTAATGTTGTAGGGACATACCCATGCATATACGCTATATACTTCGTTTGTGTGTAGTATAGTGGAACACCTATGTATATGGACTTATGTGTATACACGACTATATGCGTTTCACATCAATATCAATATCATGTATATCAAATATACGTCTTAAAATATTTAGATTATAAAATTTAAAAGAAGAATACCCAAATTTAAATCTTAAATCTACAATATATATATCTCTATTATGTAAACATTTTTAAATTTATATATTAGACATTTTAAATTTTTCTGTTTTAAAATTCAAAATTTATTATCATTTAATTTTTAATTTAGACTCAAAATTTTGGAATAAGATTTTATAAATTTAAATTTAAAATTAGATTCCTTTCTCAACTTCAGTCTTCAAAATGAAAAATTTAAATATAAATATAAATCTTAAAAATTTACAAAATATAGAAGAAAAGTAATGTGTGCTCATGTAGTGTTGTGAGTGTGTGTGTGTGAGGGAGAGATACAGAAACGTATGGATTGTTGAGAGAGAGAGACCCACAGTTTTAATGTTTAATAATATGTGTAAATATATATTATTAGCCTATATTATCATATATAAGAATATGCAATATGTAATGGAAAAATGGCTATTATACCATATTGTCTGTACAATTATGGTGCGGAGAAGACAAGACACGTCATCTCAAACACTTTAGGCACACACGTCAGCTTCCAATATACCAGTACCGTCATGGATATATGGTACACATGCATGTAAATATCTATGTATATATACACGTACAAGATGGAGAAAGCACAGTGTTTCCTATGCCGCACAGTACACGTACAAAATGCCGTCAAAGAAATGTACAAAAGCAAATAATCTTACCCCATAATCTTGTGTTTTTACCCCAGCCTGCTTCTCCTTGGGGAAAGTATGCTGCCATCTAATTCTCGTTTCAATGGATTCCTCTCCCTCTCGGCTTCCTTCTCTGCTTTCTTCCTCTCCATCTCCGTTTGCTGCTTGTTCTCCTCCAGTGATTTCTTAAACATCGTTATAAAGTTCAAAAGGATGGACACCACTGCATAATACACTGTCAATCACACGTGTGTATGGAAAGAGAGAGACAGTCGTAAGTTTATTGACATAATATACATTATTCCATGCTTAGTACAAGAGAGGCACAATTTAGTACATTCAAAACCTGTTATGCGTAGTGTAGCTTTCTTGGGCATGAAAGTGAGAGTATAATATGATGAAATAAATTGTAGATCATGTCAGACAGAGAATGGACAATCACAGTTTATGAGAGAGAGAGACATATGTAATAATACTGAGATGAGACTGTGACCATCCTTCCCACTCACACATGCAGACACTACATTTAATATACAAGCAAATAGCTGACATAGGTGTGTGTAAATAGTAAGAATACCTTGTTCGAACGGACATCGAGTTGGATCCTCGTTGAAGTAATGTACTAGAGAATCAGCATTACGACCCTGCTCCAGAGATACATCAGATAAAATAGACATAGTTTTAATCGCATAAGAGAGTTAAATAGAATAGGTTATAGCTGAAAGCCTTACCACTTCAGAATAAAGGGAAGTGAGAGACCTCACATCTGCCTCGGCTGTATCAAGGAAGACTTTCAATATCTGTAAAACAACTTGAGTAACACAGTTGTCTAATATTTATATGTTTATCATACATCAGCAATCATTATGTTGCCATTTCTCTTCCATATGAGTGTACACTTGGATATATACACACGCATGCGCGCGCGCACACACACACATACAACATGCTTACTTTTCGGAACCCGTCAGACACACTTCCATCATTCTCTGAAGCTGTCAGTTCTTGCTCCACCTTCTCCAGGCCTTTGCTTACCGCCTGCATTTCTTCTGCAAGAGCCTTCAATTGAACCTGAAAAGAAAGCAGAAAGGAGACAGAGATTAAAATAAATATAGAAAGCAATAATGGAACAGTAAATCGCGTTGGCATGCAGAAATACATAAACTCTCTTTATATATGCAAGTAAGAACGTACCATCACGCAAATACAACTCATGACACGGTAAAACCATGTGCATTTCATGTTTGCACATCAGAGTAGTATTAGAGAATTCATAGTGGTTTTTAATTGCAAATACCTTGGAAGCCGCCTCGAGATGAACTAAATCCTTATCAATGTCGAGTATCTCGGGCATCTTCTCCGCAACAATCTATTCCAAGCAGTGTAGAATGAAAGCAAATGTTATACCTAATCTAGAAAGCAATGTTTACACATCTCACAAACGCGTGTAGCTTCAATATCAAACTTACTTTGCACAGATAGTGGAGTAGGGTTGTTTTCGAATTCCGAGCTCGTGTTTCTGTAAGCTTTAGCAAGCTATCAAGTCTGAAACCAATAGCAGCCCCTGAAAAGCCCCATGAGGCATTTGTACAAATTCATATATATTATCAGCAACAGTAATATTACTTCACTTGCTAAAATATAAATATTCCCCTTACCTCTGGCAGTCCTTGATTCAACGCATTACCCAACGAAAGAACCGTTTGCATAAGTCTTTTCAACTTGACAGATTCTTTTACCTGTAAAGATCATATGTAAATAAACGCAAATCCATACTATTTAGAATAGAATAGTTTGATGTTCTGAATGAGCATACAAATACAGATAGTGGTCACGCGTGTGTGTGTGTGTGTATATATATATATATATTATATGTGTATGTATGTATGTGTGTGTGTATGATTATTCCACACACACACAAGTACCTCCCGTGAAGCTTCATTCACTAACTTCCAAGTTAGCTCGTAGATCTGAGACCTGAAGCCAAGGTATCAAATTGTACCAAAAAGATATTAATTCAACCAAACCTGTGATGTGAACTGAAGTTTAAAAGAGAAAACCCTCAGCTTCGATTCTGCCGAGGTACTTTCATCATCTCCAGGAAGAACTAAAACAGAAAAGCGCAATATTAACATATATAGTCTTTTTATGTCTGTATGTACCTAAGGTGTGTTATATGTAATAGACCTATGACACACACATACACATATATATCAACGTCTAAAAGGCTCTCCGTACAGAACAAGACATTAATATAATAAAAATCGGACTAACCTGCTCACATTTTCCCAGGTTTTCTTTATCTCCATTATAATTCTGCAGAAATAACAAAGCGTGAAAACCAACACAAGAAGCACATAGCACATCATTTTGCATATCATATCTATAGATTGATAGGCTGTATGAAAACAGATGTGACATTTACGATGTACTAAAACTTCATTTGGCCATAGCGTGCGCACATACGTACTGACCTTAAGCATATCCATTTCTTCTTTTGTCGGGCAGAACTTGATGAGATTGTCAACCTGGTCCACATCCAACACCATCCCATCCAAAGCTAGAATAGCTTTCTGTTTAATGTAACTGCAAGGTAAGCCCATGTAACTAGCAAAGTCAGAAAACTTACAACAACATCAGGCAAAGGAATCTTCACTTTTGTTAGCATAATTTCACAGTTGTTTGCTCTCCTCATGTCCATCTGCATGAAGAAAGCAACACTCTTTCATACTGATACAGCTTATATATATTGGAAACATAATTCATATATTGTTTATACATACGTCTTATATGGACGATGTACGTAACATACCAAGTGCACTTTCTCTTGTTTTGCACCAAAGACGCCCGCCGCCCTCCCGATCTATCATTCCCTCCTCCGGCGCCATTGTTGGAAACGCCTGCAGAGAAGAGGCTCTCGAGCTCGTTCATGTCAAACTCTGGCTGCCTGGATGAAACATCATTATCATCACTTCATTATAGATAACGTATAGGTCGTTAGTATATATATCGTTATTCTATTGCATAAAAAATTACTCTAGCCTACCTTGCCTGCTCTTCTTGTTTCTGTGCCTCTGCCCATAGACTTCCTTGCATTGCCCGAGTCACTTTCACCCAATGGTACGGTTTAAGAGAAGTTTTCTTCGGTGTCGCAGAAGCCACTGGTGGAGAAGAACCACCACGACCACGTCCTCCAGGAGGTGAAGGCGCAACAACCGGACTATTATTAGCACCTCTACCTCTTCCCATTGAAGGTGGTGGTGGGGGGAGCCCCAGGTGTAGCTTTTGGCGGAGGCGGCGGTGCACCAGGCTTTCCAGGTGTTCCAAGTGGAGGAGGTGGTGGTGGAGGCGGACCTGGCTTTCCTGGTGCGCAGATGGGGCCTTCGCTGGTGTTCCAAATGGGGGTGGTGGAGGTGGAGGTGGTCCAGGCTTAGCTGGTGTACTAAGAGGGAGTGGAGGTGGTGGTGGCGGCGGTACTTTACCAGGTGTCGCCGGTGGACCTGTAGGAGGCGGAGGTGGGGGAGGCGGAATATTTCCCCGAGGTGCTGCTGGTACATTTCCCTGTGCTGACGGTGGCTTTCCTGCAGGAAATGGTGGTGGAGGTGGAGGTGGTGGTGGTGGTGGGGTTCCTCGTGTAGATGGGGGATTTCCTCCCGGAAATGATGGTGGAGGTGGTGGTGGTGGTGGTGGTGTGTGGGAGTTCCCCGTGAAGATGGTGGGTTTCCTCCCGGAAAAGGTGGAGGCAGTGACGGTGGACTTCCCCGTGATGATGGTAGGTTTCCTCCCCGAAATGATGGTGGAGGTAGTGGTGGTGGTGGCGGTGGTAAACTTCCCCGTGAAGAAGGTGGGCTTCCTCCGGGAAATGGGGGTAGAAGCGGAGACGGAGGTGGTAGCTTTCCCTGTGAAGATGGTGGGTTTCCTCCAGGAAACGATGGTAAAGGCGGTGGTGGAGGTGGAGGCCTGAGGTTTGCAGGCCCTGGTGCTGGGGGCAATGGAGATGTTGTATTACCTACGGAAGACGGTGGTAGAGGAGTAGCTGGTGGTACTGGGGACGTTGAATGGTTTGAGATGGTGGTAGCACCTGGTGAAGCCTTTGTAGACGGTGTTGTAGTACCATTCTGACGATCTTTGCTCAGCACGGACTTTTTCGGTACGATGGTCCATCCACCTTCAACTTCAGATGTAGACTGAACGCTCTTCAATTGTTGCAAGATGATGTTCTCCAATGCGGCAGCATCTTCAGCACTATGTAGCAAGTCCACATTAAACAGCTCCCGAACCTTTGCAAATGCTTCAATAGGTAATCCTCCTTCCATCTTTTCGAAAGATGGTAATGGCACAGCTGGCGAGAAAATCCATCAGTCTCACCAAAGAGCACCTGCATGAGAAGTCCACCTTATTTGGTCTCAGTAATACCTCCCTCTTCCTCTCTCTCTCTCTTTGTGCACTTTAACGAGTTTAGGGAATATGAGCTATTACCTCCGCTCGAAAATCTTTAGAAAATCGCTCTTTAGCATTCCAGAGTATGTCTATGTCGTCTCTGTTCAGCATCAGAATGTTGGACCGGATGAATGCGGTGTTAAACATGACACGGAACATCATCTCTTCCCTGTCTGATTCGAGGTCCAAATGAATACACTCCAGAACAACGTCCCCTTGTACAGCGCACTGTACGTCTATCTTTACCACATCGCAATCTGTCTGAAGCACACAAATGCACAATGAAAAAAATCGCAGACCATAGGACACAACCTGACAAACACATACACACACAGACGTGTATGCGCGTCCATACAAATTGTCCATAGTAAAAAGGCTTACTTGTCGGTAATGACGAACAGACTTGTTCTTTTTGTTAAGTGCAAACAGCATCCGTGTGGTCCTGTTACCAGCTTTCGAGCTGGGGTCTCTTCCATATATACGTACAAGAGGCCGGCAACCACCTTCAGCATCGAAAGTAGGAACCACTCTCAGAATAAGGCAATCCAAGCTAAGTGATCGATCCGGGGGTGGCCACTCTGGAGAATTATTTCTCCTTGCAACATACTGCAGATATCTACATATGATTAAGGATAATTAGATGAATAAACAAAAGAATAGAGTATCAGGAGTACCTCAGCTGAGATGGCATAGGATTGAGAGGAGTAAGTAGCTGCATCAACCCCTTAGGAGCTTCTTTATGAAGCATCTCTAGAGTCTTCAATTCACCTGTGTATATCTTCCTGTAGATGAGGAAGCCGGCAAGTATGAATGCCAGAAGTGGCCAGCCTCCACGCTCACAGTGCATCAGGACAATGTTGCCTTCAAGGGATAACCAACTATCGCTAGAACGAAGAAAATGGTGAATCATCTCCATGGGTAGTATTGGGCAGCCCTCATATTGCCGTGGGTAGTCCATGACAGTCATCTCGTATTGCGATAGCATCTCGGTCAGTTGGCTTTTACGTTCCCCTTCACGGAAGTTGAAGACGAGAAACGATGAATCTGGAAACTGCTCGTGTAACTGCATTGCAATCTGCCGCAAGTATAGTTTGTATGTCTCCTCCTCGAAAACGTCTGTGGAGAAGCAAGAATCGAAAACTGAAAGAAACATTTAAACATCTCAAAACCAGAACCCTTACATAGTACACGAAAACATTAGCAACATACATATACAAGGGAACAGACATGATACTTACCAAAAACTCTTTCGGATATCTCCAGAAGGCCATCGGGAGGCCTCCGATAGAAGAATCGGCGGAAAAGCGACATTCTCCCATGCACTAGGGAGCTTCGAGAATCCGCAACCTGAAAACCCTAGATATCTACACATTTGCCGTTCCCGATCCTGTCCGAATGCATCAGATTTCGATCAGCGATCCTCAGGAACGGCTCAAGCTCCGGCGCGCATCGATTATCCAAATGTGATTGGAAATCGACCACACCTGCTTCAGGCGCAGAAAAATCTCTGTTTGAAGCGCTTATGAAGCTCAGCCAGAATCCTCGACCCTAGAACATCAATATACACCTGCTTCAGGCGCCATATATTGTGCACATTGTGCGGATTTTGATGCGAAATCGACCATCACATACCTGAGAAAAAATCTGGCTTACGAGCTCCAGAACGATCCGCAACCAAATGCGATCGATCCTAGAACATCACATACCTGAAAAAATCACCTGCTTCATGCGCTTGAAACGCAAACACTGTACAGATCGTCGAAATGTGCGGATTTTGATGCGAAAGTCAACACTAGAACGTCACACACCTCAGATAAATCATAGCCAGAAATGTACCGCGGATGCATCCGGAACCTATCGAAGTTGATCGGCCGCCCGAATACTCGTCTAGAATCAAACCCTAGCTGTAGATCTGAATCCGGCAAGTTATCCGGCTCGCTCTGTGCACACGAACAGAGGGGCATTTGGGAAGCGTCGTGAGCGTCAGATCATTTACGAAATCGGACGGTAAGAGGATCTTTCAATCCTAGGAACAGTAACCCTGCCACGTTTCTACCGTAATTTAATACACACGACTGTGACCGTTGGATTGATTAATTCACCGTTAACACTACGTTTTACGGTAGGTAGTTGTCAGCTTCCTACCAAGTGACGAAATTCAAACGCCGGAACCCTAAACACAAATAATGTGGACTTTTTAAATGTTTAGTTGTTAAACTAACACGTCCTTGGCATGAACAACGCTTTATGGAACACCTTTATTCTCTTACGTATATAAAACATTATACAAGCATCAAACGAGAAAGCGTTTTGTTTTCGTTCAGTTCTTTTATTTACTACGTAGCTGGGATTTTTTTAATAGATAAGTATATGCCTGATCTGATACTTAATGACAGTTGTTAAAACTGTATTTAATTAAAATGTTTAAAACTGAGGAAATTATATATTTTCATTGAATTAAATTTATTTTACAAACTCAAATAAAATTATAAAACAATATCAAAGAATGGACACAACATTAGGAATATATTAGTACTTGGAGCATCTTAACTACGCACACTCACATATATAAAAAACTTGGCAAACTTCTTAAAACACGTTTAATCTGCTTCTAGCTCGGCTCCAAACTTCTCAAGACTCTCAACTTCTGCAGCGTAATCACCAGAGAAGATGATCAACCAGCCCATTGTCCTCTGATGCTTCAATCTGCCTCCTCCAAACCTGCATTAATACACTTAGTATATGTACATAATACGCATATTCTCTCGTGTGCGTATATACGTACAAATATGAATTAAATATATCGACACTTAGTTTGACTATGTTAGTATAATTAACAATCTAAAAGTGCGAAGGTTTACCATCGTCCGTTCATAGTCTGGATGCATTTGAGGCCTTCCTCCCGGTTTTTGAACTTGACAACAATCACGCCCTCAGGGTGCCTCTCAAATATGCGTACTTTCTCTACTTGCCCAATCTTGCTGCATTCTTCACGCACGTCCGTTTCCAGCTCTTGTAACAAATTTGCTTCCTCCTTCAAAACAAAACATGCATATATACAGACATTCACGCGCGCGCGCCGGGTTTAATACCAAACCATACCCGGAGTTCCTTAGGAGTAAACATGTGCTTCAGAAGCACGCTGATAGGTCGTTTCTTCTTTGGATCATCAGAACCACCTGAACAGGTGCGTATAAGTAATATATATATATATTATATATATTAGAATGCACACGTAAGATACTCACTCCAGCCAAGTGCCCTCTCTTGAGTCATTTTCATCTTTTTCTTCTTGTTCTTGTTCGGCTGCTTCTTAATGAAAACTTCTCCTGAACAAAATTAAATAAAAAACGAAGCAGATATATGCACGCACGCCCGCACGCACACAACACAGTTATAAGCACACCTTTCTGTTGGAACTGCGCTACACTCACGGTCATTAGTTTAGTTCCCCCTGGTCGAAATGGAGTTCCATCCAGAAGCTTAATGGCTAAGTCAACTGAAGGTTCCTGGAATAATATTATCGTCATTAGTTTGTCTAATTAATATATAATAATCAGTACCTTCAAGTACGTAACTAATGCATCTCCCTTCTGCATACCTGTAGCCTTGTCCACATAAAGCTTAATACGGGGTTTCTTGGTCTCCAGGTCCTACAATAATGTTTAGAAAACATGTAGTAACATTTACGATTTGCATATATACCTCCTTGATAAGTCCACATTTAGTGAAAACCTCTACCACCTATAATTCAAAGAATTTAGTAGTTACTTAACAAACTTCAAGAGATACTGTACAAACCTCTTCTACTGTCGCATCCTCGGGTATGCCCGTCACATAAACGTTCGTATTGACTTTAAGCTCAAACCACCCTTCAGGTTCCGGTTGAGCCTCCTGGAACCATTAACATTTGATATATACAGCGTGTGTATGATGAAACTAGCGCGTTACCTTCTTCCCCTCTGCTTTGTTATTTTTGGCTGATTCATGTTGGTTTCCTCCAACAGGTGCCTCGGTCTCATTAGGAGCGTTGCTAACACTCGGCATTATCTCATCCTCTTGAACGAAAGTCATGTCATCAACTTTGTAGTCCGAATTTGCTATTACTTCCTGGTCCTGCTTGGAACAATGTTAAATAATCTGCGTGCGAGCGTGCGAGCGTAATGTACCTGGGAACCCAGACATGCCGTTCCACGTCCCAATTGTACACAGTCCCGTCATCATCTGTAAACTGCCGTTCACCTTCAGGAGGCGTTGCAGGAAGTTCATCTTCAATCTCCTCACTCGGCCTTTTATTCTTAGGTGGTCTTCCTGTCTTCACGATCGCTGCTTCCTCCTCCGCCTTACGTACTTCCTCTCGCCATTTCGCAAAGTCATCGTCCTCATTCCCTGTACTCACACCGTAAGTATAAGACTATATACACACGCATACGCATACCTGTGTCTGGAGGAGCTTGTACACCACCGTCCTCTTTTGCTCCACGAATATGCTCGAACACTCCGGGAATATCCTTCAGAGCACGCCATTCCGTTCTTCCGTTAGCCCACAAGAGAGAATTCTCTGTTACATCGCCCGCGAAATAGAAGTCTGGGGACAAAACCCACGTACCAAATGCGAACATTGATGAATTCCATATTGTCTGTTGCATTTCAAACAGAACTATTCTTAAGTGCAGGACTGGAAACGGCTACATATACACCCAAATGCAGATTTTCATACAATAGACTCAATTAACAGCTAAATAGCGCTACAGGAAAACATGCGAAAGCTCACCTTGTAGCTGCTTAATCTGGTAAGGACCTTGATGCACATTGTTGCTGTCCAAATAGAACCATCCCGGGTCTGTGAGAGAGATTTATATTTTGTATCATTGATTGTATCATTGAGAGAGAGAGAGAGTCCTCTTACCGGCTGCCGCCATGCCGCCCAACTCAAGAACCCTAGAGCAGTCACTATGAAACCCTAGAAGAAGTGCTGTTTAGTATTAACAGCGAATTAATTAAACTATCATTAGACCATATAAATTTAATTAATTATCTTATAATAATCTAATAACAAAGTACGGGATATTTATTTATACAAAGAATATTCTAAAACTTTGGGATTATTCTAGTATCTTTTAGCAGGTATATTCCTGATTAACATATTTAACATATTTTATAAATAGAATATACTTCTGAAGTACACTTGGAGCCCTAGGCAAATGGAGGCCGCTGTGTTCATGAGATGCGCCCAGACGATTCCTCAACAGATTCGCTATCGGGCTCTGTGTATAGCTCCTTTGCAATCATCTCCACCGTTGGCAGCCGTACGGAGGACGAATCTGGCCGTCAGTGTAAATTGCAGCTCCCAAAATATGGCCAATACACCAGGTATGCAATATGTCTAATATGATCATACATAATTGTCAATATTGAACATGTGTATACTTATTACAGAATATCTTCCTAAGGCTGAGTTTTACAAGGTTGAAGCAATTGTTAGGTACTCCTTTATTATTTATTTGAAGATTAACTGATATGTTTAATAAATAACAGACCGTGGCGTTTGAAACAAGTTTCAGCGGTATGTATCTATGAATGTGTATAAATGTGTATGCATGTATGTATGTATGCATGTTAGGCTTTGTTGCGAGTTGGAATACGTGGAGTTACTGTATCGGACGTGCGAGGTCTGGGCGCTCAGGGTGGGAGTGTGGAGCGTCATGCTGGTAAGAAAATATTTTATTTTTAACTCAGTTTAATTTCCCTTAACTGAGTTAAATTATTATTGCTAATTTCATTTACATTCACATTAACTGTTTACAGGCTCCGAGTTCACGAAAGATAAGTTTGTGTCAAAGATCAAAATGGAAATTGTCGTGTCTGCTGACCAGGTAACCTCTATATAGTACAACACACGGTGTGTATATATAGAGAGAGATGTGTACACTCGCTTGTTTTTATATAGAATGTTACATTGTGTGTGTGTGTGGTGTGATGACATAGAAATGTTTGATGGAACAGGTGGATTTAGTTATTGACACGGTGTTGGACCAAGCAAGAACAGGAGAAATAGGAGATGGAAAGATATTCGGTAAACGTGCTTATTATATACATACACACAGCACGTGTGTGTGTGTTTATGTAATTTTATACATGTGCTTAATCTTTCTCTTATTTCCAGTTATCCCTGTTGCGGATGTTATTCGTGTACGAACAGGTACGTGTTAAGTGTGTGTGTGTGTGTGTGTGTGTGTGAGAGAGAGAGAGAGAGCATACATACAATCAAATAATATCTTAAATGTCCATTGCATGTTTACAGTGACTATCTTATTTAGATATAGAGTATAACGCACACACAGAACGAGTTTTAACTGTTTGATTAACAGGAGAGCGAGGATTAAGAGCAGAAAGAATGGCTGGGGGCCGAGCAGATATACTCTCTGGAGCTGCAGCTTGACCATATTATATTGTACGTTATATGTAATAATAAAAGGATAAACATTATTTTAAGTATATTCTAAATACTTGGATTCGCAACGTTTAGAATGTAGGGTTTTGGGAATCTGGGATTCGTAGAAGCTGCAAAGGATGCCAATAACAGGTTCTGTTAATGCAATGGCAGGGAAGGCGAGGGCAGTAAAGAGAATGCAGATGGATCGCAGATTGCTGGTAGATTTCAGGCTCCCAGGAGGAACGCAGCCAGGGAGAGCGCACATTCTCGTGATGGGTCAGGAAGGAAGAAATGCAGTGGAAAGCTACAATCAGATAAGGGTGGATTGCCGTCCCCAATCTTATCCTCTAACAGATCATATTCTTCAGAGAAACCAGTGTTATTAATCATACAGGTATGCTTTTTTTTAAAAAAAATCATTTTTATATGCGCTTGTGTGTGTGTGAGAGAGAGAGAGAGAGAGAGTGAGTGATTTTGAATATACTGTCAATACTTGAAAGACGAAGTTATGCACATAAATACCTGACAGTTACTGCTGGTAAAGTTTAAGATTTATGGACTTGTTTATATGGATTATCAAAGGTTTCACTCTCTTGCCTTGTTACAGTCATTGAATGCTTATTCTCTGTACATATATACCCGTTTGGTACACACCACACCAATTAAGTTTGATCTTCTAATCTTCGGTCTGTTTATGTGGGCTACATATAAAGCATGTTTAAATATCAATTAGACTTAATGGTACTGTTTACATATATGTGTATATATGCATAAGTGAGAGAGATTATACTTAAATCTGTCTCTCTTCTCACACACACACAGAGGACTGGAATTCTAACATTTTTATGCAGATGAATCTTCACCATGTTCCAAAGATTCTACACCATCTATTCTACAAACGGGATGCACCGTAGTCTGGAGCAATGCAGCCTACAGATCATCAAACAGCAACTCAACCAGCTCAAGTGATGGGTCGCGACAAATGAAGAAAGCTGGTACAAGTTGTACCAAGGGTCTTCAACGGCTTACAGAGGCCAGTAGGAGTTCTACCAAAGTTCTGACACATTGTTCAAGTTCCAGTCAGGGCCTAAAACAGTTAAAAAACGTCGGTACAAGTTCTAGGAGTGTTCTACAGTGTAACCAGGGTATACAGCAGATGACAAGAGGTGGTACAAGTTCTAGTGGGACTATACAAGTTTTAAGCTCTGGCGGATCACAGCAAGATGATGCATATACAGGAGGAACAGTGGGAAGCTCCACATCAGTGGTAAATCTCGATTCTTTGGGTTCCACGAGGAAAACTCTGATGCATATGGCTGTGTATAGAGAGGCATGTCCAGCAAAAGCTGAATCGAACGACTTAAGCTGTAAGTATATATGATTTATATATTCCTCTATGTATATATAGTATATGTAACATAACATGCAGAGCCATCATCTGATGGTTTTAAGTTTTGAGTACATGTGATACATGCTGGAGTCTGTACTCATGTGTCCATACATTTGGTAGATATGCATAGATATAACATGACGCGCTCACATACACACATGCATGCATACTGATATGATGCATGTGTGAACGAGTACAGATGAAGAGTGGGTACATGGTCCTGAACGTGATATAGAGAAGGAACTGTGTGCAGAAGCTTTCAAGGAGAAGCTTGAAGAAGAAACGGATCTTAAGCTTGAGGAGGAGCTACAGAGTGGGATTGCAGCACTGTCTGAGAAGCTAGCAAGTCTACTTGATCGAGCTGCGCCAGTGTCCTCTGGTAAAACCACACGGACAGGTGACCAAGCTGGTTCGGTCGCATCTGGTAGAACAACACGTCAGAACACTGGTGGCATACATGGAACAGGTGACTCTTGTGTAATACGACCTCAAGGAAAGAGGGGTGATTCTAAGGTAGTTATACAAAAGCATACAGATATAAGTAGGGCTGTACAGCATGAAGGTGTCAGGCAGATAAAGAAACCAGTACAACGGGAAGCTAACAGGTATAACGTGGTGCAGGAGCCTAAGATCAGTAAGAACGCTACTAGGCACGCAAGGAATTCTAAGGGCTAACGCAGGAAACTGGCAAGTATACAATGAAAACTGGTATGTTAAGACAGCAGACAGGTGGTTCTACGATGGTACAAGGCAAGGATGCACAGAAAGCAGGCAAATGTCAGGAACATGGCAAGCCCACGAGGACAGTTAACAGGGATGTTACTAAGACAAACCAGGTCCGTACTAAGAACAATCTTGTACGGAAGACAGAGAATGCAGGTGTTTCTATTGAAGAACAGCTGAAGCTCCTGAAGCTATCTCCACACTATTGGGGGAAGAACTTTGACTGGGTTGGGAGTCTCCGATGTACGGCACAGAATTCATCAAAAGCTCCTGCTAGAGTTGTTCTTGCGGAGAAGAACCTTCAGCATAAGCAGGATATTCCAAAGAAGCAGAAGAAGAATATTCCCCTGTGCTTAAAGAGAATAAAGCGAAGGCCAAACAAGTATCCAAGTAGAAAGGTATTTTTAACTCGTTTATACACACACATTGATGATGACTTTAGTCGCGTACACTTTTTTGATTCGAATATTCACTAGGAATATGCCAATCGAAGCTCCACCAGAACAGCAGTTCAGTGGTACACAAGATGCCACACATGAATATGAATCACCTTCACAATTGCTCTGTATAACCGTCTTCAGAGATACACTACCTTCACACACTTTTGGAGTTTGAAATCAATGGACATTCATACTCAATGGAGGAGCACGTTGTGCAGCTTCACTCAGACTGCATCAAACGGTCATCATCGAGAAGCTTTTGTAATCTTACGAAAGTACACAGGTAAGAAGAAGCTTCACTCCCCTCTAACGTGTCGGAGCTTCGTGGGAGATAGTTCTTCTTCTTCAGTCTTAGTCACAGAAACAGAGCGCTCCACAGCAGAAGTTGTTGCAGACACAAGCTTGGAATCGACCAATGAACACAGGTTGTGGGTCTTCGCTGGGTGCTCTTCATTGCTCGGTGTGTTGCTCAAGTCGGTGGCTGCCACAGTTGATTCTCCAGACTCTCTCGGAGTAACAGTGTTATCCGCACTCTCTGGGTATGTTCTTGCAGATTTGGTTAGCGGTGTGTACCACTGGGGAATTGACAACTACGGAGACGCCGACACGATTGTTTTCGGTCCCCAGATAGACGCATTCCAGGGGCACCACAGGCGGCCCTGGACAATCACAAAGAGGAAGTTTGCCAACAACATACATGCTCTGGCACGCCCTGCCACCTTCTTCCTGTTGCCAGCGCTCTTGCTTCCGAACAGCGCTGCACTGGATGCTTTTCTGGCTGTTTCTGTTGGTTGTGTGGTGTTCAGCCAGCAGTTCCATGCGTGGGCTCACCTCAGAAAGAGCCAGCTCCACCCGGTCGTGGCCAAGCTCCAGGACATGGGAGTTCTCGTGTCAACGAGGATGCACGGAAAGCATCACCGGGCTCCTTACAGTTCGAATTACTGTATTGTGTCTGGGATATGCAACTGGCCTCTGGATGCACTCATAGTGTTTGAGAAAATGGAGAGGTTTATTTATTTGACTTGGGGATATTCCCCTCGGTGTTGGAATGATGCCTCTCCCAAGTGAGGGCTCTTATTTTGAAGACGGGACCGACTCAATATAAGAAATTCAAATTCTTGAATAAAGTTTCATACATTTTATCATTAATAGGAAGAATTTAAAGCTTGTTTTTAAGACGCTATGTCTATAATTTTTTAAAAATCTGGTGATAAATTATTATTGTTAACTATACTTCAAACTGGTATTGGAGGACGAACAGGTTCGCGACACGTGGCAAAAAGTAAGCCAAGCACTATCAGAATGTAGGGTTTACGAGGGGCTTATTTTCTTTCTCACTTTCTCGTTGTTCAGAGCAGCGTGTGTGGCTATGGCGGCAGCGATTGTACGCAATGGAGCAAGGCGCTTGATGTCTACATCTGCGGCGGCTTCATCTGTTCCTACTGGAGCTCGATCTGCATGGTGGGAAGCAGTTCAGCCAGCACCTCGCGATCCGATTTTGGGAGTCACTGAAGCTTTCCTTGCCGATACGCACCCGGACAAGGTCAATGTTGGTGTGGTAAGTGAACTCAGATCTTAGTATAATCCTGTAAAAATCGCCATATTTCATCTAAAATTTCTGATTTTTATCCATCTTGCAATATTTTCATAGTAGATCGTGAAATTATACCAGATCTTAGTGAATTTCTCTAAACTCGCGATTTTTATAGCATATTATTTTTTGATCTTTCTACCATATCTATTGAAAATCATCATATTCCCTTATCTATTGACACATTTACTTCTCGCGGAAGCAAAATTGCAGGGTAGAATTTTTAAATACTTTTGAGTCAACTGATGACTTTGCATGCGTAAGATTGTTTGATTCATGCCCAATTTAGAAATGCTGTCTATTCCATTTTGAGGTACTTTAGACCAATCATGCACGTCATCAGTTCACCATTCTCTTATTTTTAGCACACACTCAGACACACACGTGTGTAGATTTGATGTATGCAACCGTCCAATATAGACGTTTTCATGGGACTGTTAGGAGTTAAACAGTATTAATCAAATCATTCGTTTTGACCAGGGAGCATATAGGAATGACGAAGGGAAGCCAGTGGTGCTTGAATGTGTTCGTAAGGCGGAAAAGATGATCGCTGGCAGCCACAACATGTACGTTTGTTGTGTGAGATTTTTTTTTGTGTAAGTGTTGTATATGTACATGTTTCATACGTTATAGTTCTAGTGATTTGTAAACAGACATACATAGTATTGTGAACGCTTGTGTTATTATACCCATATGGTGGTGTATGCAGGGAATATCTGCCAATGGGAGGAAGCGTGAAGTTTAACGACCTTGCTGTGAAGCTTGCCTATGGTGAATCTGCACAACTTCTTGAAGACAAGCGCGTTGCATCCATTCAAACACTCTCTGGGACCGGCGCTTGCAGGCTTTTTGCAGACTTTCAGAAGCGTTTCAAGCCTGATTCACGTATCTACATTCCCATTCCCACTTGGGCCAAGTACGCTGTGTGTGTGTGTGTGTGTGTGTCTGTGAATGTGGATTGTCTACGAAACGTAAGCGACAGATGTAATTTTCATTTTTTCATATTTTTTTTTTGTGATGTTTACTGGTTCGTATATGTAGGTGATGGACATAGACATAAACATAGTAAATATGTATAGAGATAAGACGTATCATCTTATGTAGTGTGTGTGCGTTTATTCCTAAATGATGTATTATGTAATAGTCATCACAATATCTGGAGGGATGCACGAGTCGAGGCCCGTACTTTCCGCTATTACAAGGCTAGCACACGTGGACTTGACTTCGAGGGGTTAATGGAAGATTTGAAGGTGAAACTACATAGTCTATTATATAGTATAGTCAACACTTATATTTACAACATAGGTTGGATATATAATATATTGAAGTACTCTTACTCGGCTTTGTAATTCTCAGAACGCACCTGAGGGGTCATTTGTTTTGCTGCATGCATGTGCTCATAATCCAACAGGTGTTGATCCTACTGCAGAGCAGTGGAAGGAAATCTCTCATCTTTTCAAGGTAAATAACGCACATGCACACACGCACACACAAACATCCCTTACACATGGTGTTCTCATACGTGTGGGTATGTGTTCTCATACGTGGGTATGCAGGCGAATGGGCTTTTCCCGTTCTTTGACATGGCATACCAAGGTTTCGCAAGCGGAGATACGGTCAGAGACTCACAAGCGATACGTATTTTCATGGAAGACGGTCATCAACTGCCTGTGCACAGTCCTTCGCTAAGAACATGGGATTATACGGACAAAGGGTTGGATGCTTAAGGTAAACTGTGTGTCATTTATGTGCATATTCTGCCATTAGCAACCCTCCTCCCTTCCTTCCCTTCCCCGACCCCTCCTCTCTCTCTCTCTCCATATCTATGTAGCATGTTTGTGTATGGGTGTGTCTGTGTCTGTTCTATGCATATGTTTGAGTATATTGTAAGTGTGTATACATATATGGATGCTAACCGTTGGTTACAGTGTGATATGTGATAATCCCGAGCAGGCAGTGGCAGTGAAGAGTCAGCTACAGCAGATTGCTCGGCCAATGTACAGTAATCCACCTCTACACGGCGCTCAAATTGTTACCACTGTTCTGAGTGATCCAGAACTTAAAGCCCTCTGGTACAAGGAAGTGAAGGTAATACTGCAGTATATATAGCTTGTACGAAGTAGATGTATCCGTACGTTATTCTATTATAGTAAGTGTATCTTTGTGGATGTAGGTTTTATTATTTATTGTTCCAATAAGTGTGTGTGTGAGAGAGACAGACAGACAGACAGACAGATGTTTGATGGTTTAAACAATATTATATGTTTGGTGACAGGGTATGGCGGATAGAATCATAGGAATGCGTGAGTCCTTGAAAACCAGTCTTGAGAAGCTTGGATCGAAGCATTCATGGCAGCACATCACTGACCAGGTGAGTAAATAATGGAATAATTAGTGCTGTCCAGCTTATCTTAATCAAACTAGCGCTCATATATTATTTGTTCTATTGATGGTTAATCAATTATAATTTTACTGTTAGATTGGAATGTTCTGCTACAGTGGACTCACTGAGGAACAAGTCGATCGTCTTACTAAGGAGTTTCACATCTACATGACTCGTAACGGCCGTATCAGGTATGTATTTCTTTTTGTAACCTGAAGTCTATTATATAATAGATTTCAAGATAGTATATTACATATAATACACACTATAAACAAAGATCATTAAAGAATGACGGCGTGTATCTTAGGTAACCAACACACACACGCTGCATACGACTTCTTTTATTAGAAATTGATAAATACTTTTTTAATTCTTTTTTATTATTATTTGCTATTTTATTTCTTAATTATTGAACGCAGTATGGCGGGAGTTACTACTGGAAATGTGGAGTATTTGGCCAACGCAATTCACGAAGTTTCAAAGTGAGAGCAACAAGCAAACTGCTTCAAATTTTTTGTAGGTAAAAAGAATATTCTATTTATGCGAACTTAAATAATGTTTCAAATTCAATGAGAACAATTTAATAAGCTTTCTAAAAACCACTTCCATATTTAAAAATATAATGACTTATCACACATACGTATCATATGTCAGACGCAGTATTCATACAGACTTCAAACTAGGCTTATATATTATCTATATATATATGTAGTGTGTAACATCTGGGCTCGTGCAAATACATGCATATACAATGGATGTTCTCTATATATATATATATATATAGGCTATTTACTTACAAGTTGGTACGGCAAGCAAGCATATAATATACATGCACATTTAAGTAGTATTATGTGTATATATGACATGGATCTGATACATACACACATCCATGCTACATATGTATATATACAATATGAATACATGTATTTATTGTTTTAGAAACTTTGTAATACAAAACTTGGACCTACATAAGGTTAACTTTAAGATTGATTAACTGTTAACCTAATTGTGCTTTAAGCTTGATTAACTGGCATGTATGTATCCATGTATAGATCTCATTTCAGTACAGTTCAAGCTGCAATAAATATACTAGTATCCATACCCTACTGTCTATAAATACACCTAGCTTTATGTATAAACTAATTTTGACTTATTATTTGGTTATTTAAATTATAAAAAATTTATTTGATAATTACCCTTATAATAAAATCTGTAACGAGATATGTAATATCCTTCAAATGGTATATTTTTAAAATGTATATAAACTGAAATGTAAATTTAATTTTAAAATTAGAACTACAATATTATATATTATTGAACCAGATGATTTAAAATCATCAAATTATTCTATTACGTTTAAATATAATATAAAATTTCAATCGTAAATTTTAAATAAAAATTTATTTCCAGTTTTAATGCTTAATATAAAATGTTTAAGAATCAAAACATTAGTTAAAATTATTAGCTTTAAAAAAAAGGATATGTGAGAACCCCGAGACATAACATAGTAAATATATGAAAATACAGAAATTTCAGATATCCTTTATATTCAAGGTCAGGGTTTATATATAGAAAGGAAAAGGTATATTCTAGCTATATTTGGACTATCCTATCAAGGATTTAGCCAGACCATAAATATCTCTAGTAACTTCTATAATATATCATGGTTAACCTTCGTAATTACCTTACATTATCCCTCCCTCGTAAGAAAAACTTTTACGTGAGCAACCAAAGGTGCTTCTCGAGACTCAACATCTTGCACATTGGTAAACTTGAGGGCCAACTTGACGAAGAATCTTATAAGGACCGAGCCATTTCCGCAAGAAACTTGGAGCGAGTCCTTTTTGATGAAGTTTTGGAAAATGTACAAGAACAAGGTCACCAATAGCAAACTGAGGATAGCAAACTGAGGAGGTGGCCGATGACAGGAATTATAATCTTGTTGTTATTGAACTTGTGCCCGACCTAAATGTTCTATTGAGGTAGCATGCAGTAAAGGAAGAGTTTGATCTAAGTAAGTCGCCCAATATCGAGCTTCAGCATACTTAGGTTTGTAAGAAGCCAAACCAACTTTTGGAGGCATTCGAGGGTCTCGCCATACAATGCTTTGAATGGAGACATGCCAATGGAACTTTAAATGCCAGTGTTGTATGCAAATTCTAAGTATCGCAAATACCAATCCCAATCATTCTGAGTAGGATTTACATACTTAGAAATCATACCTTTAAAAGTCCGATTCAAACGCTCGACTAATCCATCTGTTTGTGGATGAAAGGGAGATGTGAAAGATTGTTGAATTCCCATCCGTAAAGTCAAAACCTTCGAAACTTCAGCAATAAAGGCAGGTCCATTATCTAATAAAATCCGTTCTGGACATGAATGGCGCAAAATTACCTGAGTGAGTAGAAAATCAGCAACACTATGGGCCGTGGTATCTGGTAAAGCTCCAACCTCCACCCAACGTGTCAAATAATCTGTTAAAACCACAACATATCGGTTGCCTGCAGCTGAAGGTGGAAAAGGACCAATTAAATCCCATGCGACAAGTTTGAATGGCTGTTCCACTTGTATAGATTCTAAAGCACCAGTTGAGCGTAAAAAGAACGTTGTAAGCTGTCCAAGTTCTTCGATAACCAAAATGTCCGCCAGAAAGTGGTGAATCATGATATGCTGCAAGATACCTAGGAACAAAAGTGGTTGGAATTGCCAAACGTAGTGAAGTTGTAACATCTGTGCCAATAAAATAAACCACACCGTCATGTATGCGAAATTGTGCCACAAATGAAAAAAACGAGAGTTGGATGGTTGAGAAGGATTGGTTAGTGCCAAACGAATAGGTTGAATCCAAGCATCTGTTTCCTGAGCCCTTGAGACCTCTGCAAGAGATGGAATTGTAAGATCCAATTGATTGGCCATAACTGCACAAGGAGCCCTAGAAAGAGCATCAGCATCCACCATACTATCCCCGGGACGATGTTTGACCTCAAAGTCATACATTTGGAGCCGAAGTGCCCATCTGGCAGATCGTCCAAGCAACTTCTATTCTTCAATAAGGCAGAAACAGCTGCATGATCACACTCCAAAAGCGTATGAGATCCATGGAGATATACATGAAGACGCTCAAAAGCCCACACTGCAGCTAAGCACTCAAGATCTGAAGCACAATAGTTGTTTTCAGGGGGCCCTACTCACATATGCAATGGGATGTCGAACGGACTCATCACATACCTCAGTCTGCATTAGGACTCCACCAATACCTACGGAAGAAGCATCCGTTCGTAATATAAAAGGACGAGAAAAATCCGGATAATGAAGCACCGGAGGGGACGTCAAATACTTTCGTAGCTTACAAAAAGAATCTTCACAATCGTCAGTCCACACAAAAGGAACATCCTCATGCAACAAAGCTCGCAAAGGAGCATTGACATCAGCCAAACGAGGTATAAAACGTCCTAAATATGTGACCTTACCAAGAAATCGTCGTAAAGACCGTACATCTGTTGGACGAGGAAATTTCGCCACAGCCTCCACCTTGGATGGATCCACACGTAACCCCTCACGAGAAACCATGTACCCCAAATACGTAGTTTCAACTGTGCCAAAAACACAGGCTTCTTCAACTTGAGCCCATACTCCCGTAAACGATCAAACACACGAGCTACTTCCTTGAGATGATCTTCCCAAGATCCCTGAGTATGAACCAGAATGTCATCCAAGTACTTTGCAACTGTCTCCAGAAACTCATCATTAAAAACTTCATCCATCATGCGCTGAAATGTGGCAGGAGCAGATACTAAACCAAAAGGCATAACAAGGAACTCATATAAACCAAAAGGAGTTCGGAATGCTGTTTTGGGAATGTCTTCGGGAGCCATAGGAATTTGCCAATAACCTGAAGCAAGATCCAATTTAGTAAACCAACGACTCTTACCCAATTGATCTAACAAATCCTGTGTGTTCGGCAAGGGATAGCTATCTGGTTCTGTAACAGCATTGACGGGACGGTAATCCACCGTGAACCGCTTAGATCCATCAGGTTTATCCACCAAATGGGGCTCCGATGCCCATGGACTGAAAGAACGGCGAGCCAGCTTCTTCTCCAGCAACTCTGACACACATTTTCGTATAATGGCCAATTCTTTTGGAGATCGCCTTCGAACAGCAGCTTTAGAAGGTAAAGCGTCCCCTGTTCGAATGTGGTGTTGTGTTCGAACCTTAGCAGTGGGGTGATATCTGTAGAGAAAAGATCTGAATATTTCTTCAATAATTGTTGTACCTGAAACTCTCGCTGAGAAGAAGTTGGTTCAGTTGCCACATGTACATTTCCAGAGTTCCTTGACACTGAGGACACCATTGCTGAAACATCTAGCTCATGCATGATGGCACTTGACAAAATTGCTCCACATCGCTTGAGAGGGAGTTTATCCAAAAGAAAAGGTGAATGACCTGGAAGTATTAACCGTCGAGGCCCAAATTGGCAACTTGCCTTACATGCATCCAACCAAGTACACCCAAGAATAATATCAAAAATCTGGTGTGAGAATACATGGAGTTGCAACTCGTCTGCATAAGTCCCAAACTGCAAAGGTACTTGAGCAAGTGTAGACGAAGCAGCTCGAGTACATCCATCGCCATACAACACATGTAAAGCTTCCTTGCTTGGCACCGTTGTCAAAGCACAACGTGTAACCACATTAGCAGAAATCGAAGAAATACTAGAACCTGTATCAATAAGAATAGTTACAGGGGTACCATGTATGAAACCTTGTAGTGTAAATGGAGATAACCCTTTATGAGGAGTTCGCGAAGCTTGAGGTGAAAAAGAAAGAAAAGATGAAGGACTAGGAGATGAAGGAAAGTGTTAGGTGCCTTCGTACCCAACACACCTACTCGTTTCCCGCCTCCACAGGAGCAACATCCACAACAGCAACCGGTTGATTCTGACCTGGACGCCAACCTGGATATGGTGGTCGCCAATCGGGAAACCGCCGACAATGTTGGTAAGTGTGACCAAGTACACCACAAGCCCAACAAGACAATCGTCGTCGTCCTTGTCCTTGACCACGACCACCAGACCAGCACCATTAATGCGAGCAGCTTCTACCTCCATAGGCACAGGACCAGCAGGAGCATTGAAAGTTGGAGGAGTGATGGCCTCTGGAATGGGTAATTGTACTCTTGGAGCCGCTTCAAAACGTTGTGCACGAGTGAAAGCCTCTTCCAAAGTGACAGGTCCCAGTGCCCGAACATAACCAACAAGATCCGGTCGAAGAGCAGGCCATAACATTCCTAATTTGCTACGCTCGGACATGGTGGGATCCGCCCGCATCAAGAGATCACGAAACTTTATAGCAAACTGCATGACAGATTCATTTGGTGCTTGCTTCAAACTATGAAGTTGTTGAAACGCATCGTCAGAATCTTCTGCTTTCCCAAAAGCCAATTTAAATTCCGCTTGAAGGGTGAACCAATATTGCTCATCTGTGAGTAAACCTGTTGGTGGTGGACGACTATTATACCATTGGAGAGCAACATCTAAAAGACAAGTTGGAAACTCGCGAAGGCAATGTGTAGCTGTCCACCCATGATATGTGGCAATATTGATGAAATGAGCCAACCAATGGTGAACATCTGCACCCGGCGCACCTCGAAAAGGTTGAGGTCGTACACGTGGGTTTGATTGAGGAGTAGGAGCTAGAACTGGAACTTGCAAGTGTTGAAGGAGCTGTTCATGCTGGTGTGTGATGCGAATTAGTTGTTCCAAAAGTTGTGCTCCATAAGAATCGTATGAAAAGAAACAAAGGAAAGAAAAAAAAGGAAAAATTGAAAAGAAATAAAAGAAAAGAAGATCAAAAGAAACTTCTTTCACAAATTGCCCGACTTCTCCACCAGTGTGAGAACCCGAGACACAACACAGTAAATATACGAAAAGACAGAAAACTCAAATATCCTTTGTATTCAAGGTTAGGATTATATACAAAGGAAAAGGTATATTCTAGCTATATTTAGACTATCCTATCAAGGATTTAGCCAGACCATAAATATCTCTAGTAACTTCTAGAATATACCATGGTTAACCTTAGTAATTACCTTACAGATACTATTTTATACATACAGACATTCAATAAACGGTAAAATATTGTATTATAAATTTTTATAAATATATTTAAAATTTATTACATGTGCAGATGATATGAGTATGATATTTAATATACAAATTGAAAGTAAACATTAATTAAAATACAAATCAAAATATTTAAATTGTTTATGCAGGTAGAAAATATTCATGTTAAATATGAATATACAATATAACATGTAAATGGTTTGAATAATTCAAATGTTATGATAATTACTTGTTTAAATATATTTTTTATATTAAGAATTTAAATAACTAATGCCGAGAACAATGTTGTATTCAAGATGTGAAAAATATACAATATAATTTCATAAATGCTTTAATGCGACTCTTTTAAAAATGAAATTAATTCTAATATGCACATGATAATATTGATTTGTTTAAATTCAAAGTTTATAATAATTATTTTTTAAATGTATTAAATAAATTAAATCACTATTAATAGGTAATAAAATTAATAAATGAATAAAACATATTGAAAATATTTTGAGTTACACAAGGAAGATTAAAATAACTAGAAAAAAAATAAGTTATGAAATTTAAATAAACTTAATCATAATTGTTTCACACATATAAAACTGAAATTTATAATCAAATAAATTATATAGTTGTGTGTGTGTGTGTCTGTTTAAATTTATTTGAAAATTACGTTCTTTTATAGTGTGTAAACTTAGAAATCTATGTATATTCTTTATAGAATATTACAATTAACTATTAATATTTTAGTTTATAATATTGTTTACCTTTAAACACACATGTAAAGATATTTTTCTTTATAAATTATGTTTTACTTTTCAATTTACAATGCAAATACTACATATTATACACATGTAAACGTGTACTTTTTGATTAACTAACACATGTGTATATATATATATATATATATATATATTATATATATATTGTTTTATCCTTTTAATATATTACAAATTTATTAATTATTTTTAATTTTTGAATAAACTTGGACTCTTTTAGTATAATAATTCTCTCTCAGTATTTTGTATTTTGTTGCGCATAAGCATAAATATTGAAGAAAAGATTTCACATGTCATAAAGATAAAATGCATAAGACACATATATTTTAATAATATATTAATGCTTATTATTAGCTTTATGTTTATATCAGCAATAAAGACAAAATAATTAAAAAAGCTAAATTAAATTGATTAAATACATTTGCATTATATATATAAGTAATATTGTTTTAAAGGTGCATTATTCTAATGAAGTCTCTTTAATAATAGTTACTTTCAATCAAATTTTCATTTAATTATTTCTTATATAGTTTTCTTAAAGTAAATTTATAAAAGTTTTCTAATTAAGAAGAACCAATGTTATAGTTTGATTAAATTATATGAATAGTGTGTGATAATAAATAAGTATATATGTGTGTATGCTTTTGTTTTGTTTTGAATAGTGTGTGTGTGTGTGTGTGTGTGTTTGAGAGGTGCATTGTATGAAACGAAACTTCAAATGATAAAAAAGCTATATAATTTAAAAGCTTATAAACATGTTAAAAACACAACTTTTATATGTGAAAATATATAGAAAGTCTTATGTTTAAATACACTACATAATTATGATTAATTATACATTGCTTACACTATATACATACACCAAAACAAAAATTTTTATATATTTAAAATATAAGTATATTTTTCCACATTGTTAACTTTACCTTAAAATTAATTTAGTATATTCCTAATATATTCAAGCATATTTAAGAAAATTCATATAACACTAATACATTCTTTGTATATTTTAAAATTATGTGTACATACCCAGCATGAACTTAATTTAACAAAATAATTAATACTATGGTTTATAATTAATACTTATGCTAAACTTTACCAAAATGTTTAACTTGAATTTGTACATTGAAATTAAAAAGCCAAAGTTAAATCAATTTTCAATGGTGAAATTGATATATACACACACACGTATGTTATATCTATATATAACATTCGAAATGTAAACAACGGGTTTGAGTTGTCTTTTCTTTTTATGCGATTTAATTAAATTAAATATTAGTTGCGTTTCACTTTAATCATGAATAATAATATTAATTGGATGGTGTTTTTAAATAGAATATCACCGAGACTTGTGTTCACATGTAGTTCTATTTTTAGTAAATAATTCGTGATCATAAATAACTGAAAACATTAAGTTTTATTATCTAAAACAGTTTAATTTCTATACTTAGGAACATAAACATGCATTGTACGTGTGTACGCTATTTTAGGTGTATACGTTTGTATTTTTTCAAATTAGACCATACAAAGGAATCTTATAAAATTTGTTTATCAATATTCAAGAATCTTTTGTATTGTGGACCATACGTTAATTTGTTTTTCGTGTGGCATTCAAACGCTCAATGGCCGCTGCCACGTCTATTGTGTACGGTTTGTTCATTGGCCGTTGGATCTAAAAGAAGAATCGAATTTGGCCATTTGATTCATTCCATGTTCTGATTCTTTTAGGGTTCTTGCGTGATTCAGAACAAAGCACAGCTTGGCGATCGGGGATCGTCTCGGCTCCACCGAAGAACATATTCAGGTCTGTATAAAAACCGGGATTTTTTCACCTTCCACTTGATATAGAAATCCGCTAAAAATCGTGATTTTTTCACATTTCTACTCAAAATCTGCTAAAAATCGCTATTTTCTGCGCATTTATCACTTACTCTATCCAAAATTCGTGATTTTTGTGCATTTCTACGACTGCTTGATGAAAGCACTTATTCTATGCTAGAATTTGCTGATAATCGCGAATTTTGCACATTTTTATTGAGTTCTTCATAGATAAAGCTTGCTTGTGTCTAAGTTTAACGATTCTGAGCAGAAATGGCGCCGTCTGGAGATGCTGGAGTGACGATCTTGACAGGGAGCTCAAAATCCGCCACAGAGAGGACGCCATTGTTGACCAATAAGGGCCGGGACGAGGAGGAGCCGTTCGAAGGCATCCCAGGCGCCTCGGGGTCGAGTGCCGTGTTCAATTTGCTAACGAGCATAGTCGGAGCCGGAATTATGGCCTTGCCAGCGACACAGGGAGCTTGGACTTGGCCTCGGTATGCTCCTCATATTGTTCGTTGGGTTCTCACGGATGCATCTCTTGAGATCCTCATTCGGTTCTCAAAAGCTGCGAAGTCCATGAGCTATAGCTCCGTGATGGCAGATGCGTTTGGGTTTACTGGAAGAACTTTGCTCCAGCTCTCGTCATCATCAACAACGTCGGCTTGCTCATTGTTTACATGATCATTATAGGTACGATGTGCGTGCGTGCGTGTGTGTGTGAGAGAGAGAGCGTATGTGTTCCAGTGTTTCTGATTCTGTTGCATGTTTTCATGCGGTTGTGGTGCCACGATTCACTGCTCTTCTTTTTTGTCTTTTCTTTGTGTTTGCATGATTCTAAGATATATACACCGTCTGTGTGTGCGAACTTGTTTCTATACTGTCTATTATTAACGTAATCAGAATCTTTTTGTATATTTTTTTGTGTTGCGCTGTCCGTGAATCATCTAGTTTGTCTTTTCCTGTAACTTTGTGAATCACTTCAGGTGATGTGTTGTCGGGGAGTGGTAAAGGAAACGTGCATCACACAGGTGTGCTGGAGGAGTGGTTTGGTGGTTCCTATTGGTGGAATGGAAGAATCTTCGTGCTTTTCCTCACAACGATATTTGTCTTGTGCCCTTGGTGTCCTTCAAGCGCGTTGGTAAGATATTATATGTATGAATTATGTATGTTGAGTCATCTGAAGAGTGTATTGTATGTATTATCATAGACATGATCACGCGTATATGCATGTGTACTTATGCATATGCTAGAGATCTCACTTAGACATATGAATCCGTATATACATATATATGCAGTGTTGTACTTAGACCTTTTGTTAATGCAGATTCGTTGAGATATTCGTCAGCTTTGTCGATTGCACTTGCGGTTGTGTTTGTGGTGATCACGGCTGCAATTACGTTGTCAAAGCTGTTTTACAGAGAAATCGACGAACCCAGGTGGCTCCCAGACGTGCATGACCAGTTCTCCTTCTGGAAGCTGTTCACAACTGTACCTGTTATTGTAACTGCTTTCGTTTGCCACCACAGCGGTATATATATATATATAGACACACACACACTGCCCATGTAGTGTATGTAAGATTCTATACAAACACATAGAGGGTATTTACACGCAATCATGTCATGTTCTTATTTCTTCTTGAGTTAAGCTAGTTCTGCATTTCAATAGTGATGCTTTCTTTTGGATTATCCTTTGTTAAAGCATCTATGGCACACATTGACTTTCATTGTTTCTGAAAGTATTTTAGTTTTTCACGTTTCATCTACTGTTTCTGTTTGTATGGAGACTAATTTTTTGAATGCTTTACTGTCACACTCTCTCTCGCTCAGCGTGCGTGCGTGCGTGCACGCATGCGTGTGTTGCATTGTGCTTATGCAGACTAGCGATTGTTTACGGCAATGTTTTTGATACACATGTTTTAAGTATATATCAATATAGGCATATAATTTCAGTCTTATAGTAACTAGATATTACAACCACGTATATATATATGTACATATATTCTTTGTTTTAATCATATGTACAATATCTTGTTTTTAATCATATGTATAATATCTTGTTTCTAATCATATGTATAATATCTTGGCTTTCTTCAGTGCACCCTATTGCCAACGAGCTCGACGATCCTCACTCAATGCACAAGATATGCAGAATTACAATAACAATCTGCACACTTGTGTACATAGCAACTGCACTCTTCGGCTATCTCTTATTTGGAGAGAGCACAATGGATGACGTACTCGCCAACTTTGATGCGGACCTGGGGATTCCATACGGTGACGTACTCTCCGCCATTGTACGGGTGGGATACGCTATGCACCTCATGTTGGTTTTCCCTCTCATACACTTCTCCCTTCGCCTCAACCTAGACGCATTGCTGTATCCGAGCTCTGTACCGCTCGCAGATGATAACCGCAGGTAATCTGTGCGTGCTTGCGTAATCAACTATCAATGTTTAGACTTGTTTCATATGTTGGAATTTGTGTTTATGTAGGTTTGCGGTTCTTACGAGTTCGCTTATCATCGTTATATTCATTGGTTCGACAATGATACCGAACATTTGGACGGCTTTCCAATTCACTGGGGCTACAGCTGCTGTCTGTATTAGCTTCGTCTTCCCTGGTATCATCGCTCTCAGGTAATAATTAATATAAGTAAAATGCAAAACTATTACTTGATACACAGATATTGTAACGTTGTAAAGATGTATGTGTGTGCGTGTGCGTGTGAAACGTTATTACAATATATATGACAATATGTACACTTCAAATATCAAATATGGGTACTTTTGTCTTTAACGAACGTGTGGGCGTGCCTTTCATGCATATGCATACATATATTGAAATGTCTTGAACTCTCATTGTATACGAAATATACCTATACATAATTACACCTCTCTCTCTAGCTTGTTCTGTGCGTAAGTACCTCTTTATGTGTGTATCGTGTGTGATATATATATGATATAAGGATCTTCTTTGTTTTGATATGGTAATATATATTTTATAGAGTAATACATGTTAAATTCTAATCAATTCTAATGTGTTTGTACAGGGATAAGAATAAGATTGCAACACGCTACGACAAAACGATAGCTGGGATAATGGTGGTATTGGCAATTGTATCTAGCGTCACGGCAATCACTACCAATGTCTACAGCCTGTTTAGCAGCCAATCGGAAACTGACACGCCGGTTAACAGTCCGAGGTGGATTTAAAAGAGTTTGAAGTTGACTCCGTATATAGGTAATGTACATGCATATACAGATTCTTTTGCTCACCCCCTTGATGAGCTTCCACACGCACTTTGTATATATTGTTCTTATCAATGCAAATCTCACACTTTGCATGTTCAACTAACTTACGTTCATGAAAATATACTGTTATATTATGAATACATATATACGACATACATACACTTGTATTTAAACTCCAGATTACAGTTGTAATTATAATAATTTTAGAGTTGAATACAAGTTTATAATTGAGTAAGTATTAATACTTGCCATACATTTTAATATGACAGTGATATATATTTGATTGATGGTATTGAAAATTGTGTCTTCTTTTTTCCTTTGAAAATGATATTTCTTTCACCGTAATCTTAAGTATAGGCTATGGCGGACTTGTCGAAGTGGGGCGGATCTGTGAGTGGAATCATTGATGCACCAATCGACAAGGTGTGGAATATTACTTCGAAATTCGGAGGGCCGATGAAGTGGACTCCTCCTGGTGCATTGGATTCGTGTGAGATTGTGGCGGGTGAAGAAGGGGTGCCTGGCTGCACCAGGCTTATTAAATTTCATTTCCCAGATGGTGGCAAGGGCGAGATCAGAGAGACTCTCACTGAATTCAGTAATGAAGAACATCTCCTTAAGTACAAGATTGAAGGTATGTTGCATTCTAAACAACATGAGTGCTTAAACACATGTTAATATGTGCATGAGTATGTATATGTTTTTAACATGCATATCAAAAGTTGTTTGTGTACGTGGCATGCGTGTGTATAGGTGTGGGGGACACACAAAGTGGTGTAAACTACATTATTATGTCATATTTAATTATTAAAAAGAATTATATTTAATATCCATTAAGTTTGCATACAAAGAAATGTACCTTTAAAGTTTAAAAACTTCACTGCATATGTGTTTTTTAAAATTATAGGGGTTAATGATTTATATAACAAATTTAGAATGATATAAAAAAAATGAAGTTTATTACGTAGTCATTAGTAAATTATCATGAATATTGTAAGATAAGCAAATGTAAGTAAATGTCGTAAGTTTTTAAATAACTATATTATATTACAGTTAAATACCATGAATTATAAATTCTTATTGATTTTTAACAATATATTATAAATTTAAAGTATAGATGTAACAAAATTCTCTCTCTCTCTCTCTCTCTCTCTCTCTCTCTCTCTCTATATATATATATATATATATATAAGTAACAAAAGTACTGCCATGGATATGAACATATGCATGTGTTATGTAATCTAGCGATTACGAGTGTGTGTGTATGGGGGACACACAAAGTCACATATTCTGTATACACACATTATTAAATCATATTTAATTTTATTAATGTTCCATTAGGCCATCCTCTAATGGAAGGAAAAATTTCCACTCAAAAGCTTTCCAAGTATCCAAAAGATGAGAACAAAACAGTGATAGTATGGTGCTACGAAGCCCCAGTTGACCCCTCGAATCCCGGCAAGGAGAAAATAATCTCCGACATCACGCTTGGATATTATCAGGCTGGTGTTGATAGCTTGAAAAAGGTCGTGTGCGTTTAAATGGCCCTTTTAAATTTATATATAGTTAAAATAATTATCATTATTGAAATTTAGTATTTTAGTTGTGTATTATCTGAAGGACTTATTGTAATCTATAATTTAAAAATTGCACTTTCAAAATAAAAAGAATTTAAATTTTATTAGCCAATAAATTATAAATATATGTAAGATGTAAATGTATATAGTTGTATGTCAAGTAAATATATTATATATTTATGTATAAACTTAAATTGCTTATTAAAATTGTATATTTGGATAATTTAGAAAATTTATATTTAAATGAAGAATTAGTGGGTCCCTAAAGTTTGTTATTATTTATCTCGTTTCAAACTCAATAAGATGCATATAATTTATACTCACATAAATAATAATGTTTGGTTATTCCATGTATGCATTAGTATATATGTATTTACGTGCATGAGTGTGGTTATGTGGTAAACATATAATAATATCACATGTTATATACGGTAATATTAAAATATGCTTTTAGATATGTCAAGGCATAGCTTCAAAACACGAACACGAACACGAACACGGCATTCAATTTTTGAACACGAACACGAACACGGCATTCAATTTTTTGAACACGAACACGGAACACGGAAATGAACACGGATAAACACGGGTGAAAACACGAATATTCTCTAGAATATTCTACTTATCACTCCATCTCATCTAGAAGCTCCTCATTAGCAGGATCATCATCTTCGTCTTCGTCCTCTTCTTCCATAGCTTCAATATCAGCATCAGTAATTTGAGGAATACTTCCTGTCTG
This sequence comes from Selaginella tamariscina, assembly GCA_003024785.1. Taxonomy (NCBI): domain Eukaryota; kingdom Viridiplantae; phylum Streptophyta; class Lycopodiopsida; order Selaginellales; family Selaginellaceae; genus Selaginella; species Selaginella tamariscina. The sequence goes on from PUQB01000163.1 coordinate 94,605, forward strand.
GCTCAATCCCACAAACTTGTCATAGGAAGTGTGGCTCCCTATCAACTTGGTATTACTGGCCACAAATACCAAGTCTGCAATCCGGCTCACTGCTAAGCAATTCCTCTTCTTTGAAGTGATGTGCCCAAAAATGCTGAACAATCGCTCCACAGATGAGGAAGAACTTGCCTGACTAAGCACTCGAATTGCCAACCTCTGCAAATCTGGACCTGAGTAGCCATTGTCCTCCCACCACTGCACAGAACCCTTTGTTGTACGATCCATCTGAGAGTCCTCGGTGCCAAAACTACCCTCCAAGTTCCTGTATTGGCAAAGCTGATTTTTTAGTTGACCTTTGCTGATAGTCAGGGAACTGGATCTTCAAGTACATGTTCCAATCTTTGGAAACTTCCCTGGATTTTTCTGTCCTCGCCCCTGAAACTCTGGATCAAGCATGTATGCCACGGAGTGAAAGGTGCTATGATAAGCCCACCACCTGTTTGAAATCAATTGGTTTAGCTCCTCATACCTAAGATTGTTCTCCTCTTGTTGACGGATGTTCTCGCTCATCTGATCCATCCCCTCGTAGACCTTCCCAATCACAGGCACGTCTCCGTCAACCATCCGTAGCAAATACATCACCCTCCTTGAAACACCCAGCATGTGGTTAACCTCGTTCCAGTATGTATCGTTGAACACAATTCCTCGGCATGCTATCTCCACTCTAATCATTGTCACAAACATTTGTTGTAGCTTTGGCCTCAGCTCCACCAATCTCTCCATCATAAGAAAGTTGAAGGCGAATCGTGTTTCGCTGAACTTCAACACTCGTCGTGAAGAGAAGGATGCCAAAATCGCTACTAGATGCGAATGGTTCCGGAGGAAGCCAACCAGAGTCTTTCCCTTGTCTAGCAGCCCAACCATCCATGGTAGTTTTGCGAAATCCTTGAGAATGTTGTTCAAACAATGAGCTAAGCACGGAGCCCACATAATCCTTGGCTTCCTCGCCTCTAGAAGCCTAGCAGCAGCCTTGTTTGAAGCCTCACCATCCGTGACAATAAGAACAACATTCTCCTCTCCAACAATCTCGATACCTCGCTCCCATGTCGCAAAAACGTTATCAGCCGTCTTCCCACTAGAAGATATATCAATGGCCTCGAGAAAAGTCGACTGTCCTCTGCTGTATGCAACAAGCCCCATGATATGTCGATTTCTTGTGTCATTCCATGCATCAGCAACAAGAGTAACCCCACAATTCTTCCAACGTGCCTTCACCTTGGCAAGTTGAACTTCAAGATTGGCTTTCTCCACTTGCAACAATTGCTCTCGCAATGCTGTCTCTGTTGGAAGATCGTAGGGAATTCCATGCCTTGCAATCTGCTGCACCATCTCCTTGAAATGGTGAGAACGAGCTTTCACAAATGGTATGTGCTCGTTCCAGAAAAATCGTCCTATAGCCATATCCACTGCTTCCTTCCTTTTTGGATCAAAAGAATCCCGGATTCCTTGCTGTTGTTGCGAAAAAAACCTGGAAATTCCTTCTACAGAATTGCCACTTGGTGTAGAACTCTGGGAAGCAACAAAACTCTCTCTCCAGTGCTTTGGATGCCTTCGACACGTGTAGAAACTGCTCGTTTCTTGCTTTGGTGTTTTCCAGCCAAAACCTGGTCGTCGATGGTTTTAGCCATCTCCCTAAGCTGTTGTCTCTTCTCTGCTGAGATGACATCACAACTTAAGATTTCATGACCAGCTTCCCCTGTGAGATGTCCCCTCACACGATCCACACCTGAAACTTTGTCTCTCAACGAACACCACTTGCAAGACCAGCGTCGATGCCCACTACGGCAGTTTGTTTGATCACCAAGGATCACTTCTTCCCACCAAACGGATGATGGATGTCGCCCTGTTGAAGTCCTCCTGCTCTGGCTCCCAGATGCCATCACTCAGCTCAACCTCTAAAATCCTGCACCTGCTTCTACTCCAATCCACAATCACTCAGTCCAATTGTTGATCCATCCACCTTTCCCTTCATCCAGTGTCCAAATCTTCACAGTTGCATCCCACGACGCAGTAACCAGTCTGGAACCCGCCACACGCACACATGACACAGAATCGTCATGTACACGTACCTTAAACATGGTAAATGTCAAAGCGTACACAGCATAGACATACATACAACATACGACGTATAAGTAATTGGATGTAGATATTTTTACATATAGATCGAAAATTAAATATATTACTATATACATAAGATATATGCATATACCATGTGTATCACACATGCGTCTGCATATATAGTACTCACTTTGCCTAGCGATCTTCCATAATCCACAGAGTAAGCATAAACACAGTTGTCATAAGACCCTGCAAGCACCGTCTGTAGAACAAAGATATACCAATTATATAAATGTAAGTAACTATAAGATTATTTTAATTATATATAAGGCTATGCATAAAGTTATTTAAACAATGATTTGATTGTACCAAATATAAATTATAATAAACAACCTAATATATTTATGAATAGATAAATGTATGTATACTATTTTAAGTGGGACAATCATTATATATATAAAAAATACTTACAGGATATGCATCACTGCTTTTAGTTAAAGCAAGTGAGGAAATCGGCAGATTTCCAAGCTTAGCCGCTCGTACTTGAAAGCCTTCAGAAATCGAATATACCTACATAGAATATTCTCAAATTATGCCTTCATAACCGTGCAATAAGCATCAAACAAGTGTAATGTATAAATGTACACATATAAATATTAAAACATCATTATAAAATATATGCAGAAGTATATTTGCTAATATTGCGTATACATACACACACACATACATACAGATATTTGCATACTAGATATAAGTATACATGTATATGTATATACTCGCACGCATAATATAACGATAATTAAGTACATTTATTACGCATACACACCTATACACAAACATAGGCTGAGTCATATACAAAGATGTATAATATACACACACATAAAAGTGTACATATACATACACATGCAATGCATGATACTTGTGTATATGTGATTATTACCTTAATTAATCCGGCTTTTGAAGCAGAATAGAGTGTAATAGACTCAGAAGCATTCTCATCTGAAACATTCTAAAATCCCACACCCTGCTGCTGCTCCAATCCACAATTGCTCAGCCTCTAAAATCCCACACCCTGCTCCTGTTCCAATCCACAATCGGTCACGCCCTGCGCCTAAAAAAATTTTGAAAAACTCAAAATTTTAGAATCACGCCGTCAATAACACAATCGCAACGCCAAGTAACTAAGAATCACAGCAATCTACAAAGATGCAGTGCCAAGCAGCTAAGAATTATGGCAGAAGCAATCCAAAGAGAAAATTTGGGAGAGAAAATCTACAAACCTGGAGACAATGATCAGAATTTTTTGCAGCGAAATCAGGCGTGGTTGAGCGCCATTCCTCCCACTCCAGCGCTAGAATCCTAGAGAGGGCATCAAGACAAGAAAACATCAAAGTGCAAAACGCTCACGTGAACCACGTGAGCTATTGTTTTAGAACACGGCGTGGTCACACGGTATTTGACCGTGTTTCAACCGTGTTTGGAGCCGTGTTTTGGAGCATTGACCGAGTCAATGAACACGGCCCGTGTTAACACGGCTGGGGGCCGTGTTCATGTCACCACGCCAACACGCCGTGGTGCACGGCGTGTTTTGAAGCACTGCATGATTGAGAGAACTAAACTGCATAGAAGGCCATGTTTGGCAATTAGGCCAGTGCAGATTTAGCCAAAATCTCATTGCATGGTAAGTTGTTTGAGTTGAGATACAACCCAAAGAAACTCCAACTGCTCTCCTTGGACGAATGAAGCCACTTATCTCACAACTAACAGCACTTTAAGTGAAGATTTCTGAAGATGACAAGACAGTTATCTTGTTGAACGATGTGCCTATACCTGAGTACAAGTCCTTCAAGTCCCTAATGAAGAACACAAGAAAAACTTTTGCAGAGGTGCAAGCAGCACTTCTCGATGAAGCAAGTGAAACTATAGAGAATGAACCCGTTGAGCAGTAGCAATTGAGTGCTTTTTATGCTAGCTCTAGTTAGAGGCTAGCAGCTCCTTCTCCAGTTGAGAGAGATGGAAGCACTCAGGCCAGCAGTTTCAAGGTCACAAGTGACAATGTCACTGGCAATTTCAAGGTCACAAGTGACAATGTCACTGGCAGTTTCAAGGCTGGCAAAAATTCTCAACACAGAAGGTCTCGAGAGTGTGCAACTACTACAAACGGGAAGGTCATTATGGTTTAGGGTTTAGATTGCCATGATAAGGCTGCAAGACTCCCTAGAGGAGTAGGTGCCAAGAAAAAGAATCAATCTTGAGTCAAGGCATTGATGGTGCAAGCTAGTGGACTTAGCCATTTGCAAGCTCATGAAGATGAAGATATCGTCTGGATTGATTCAGCAGCAACGATGCATATGACTGGAAAGCGGGAAGCTTTCTCAACATTCCAGAGACCTGCAAACAAATTAACAATTCGAGTTGGCGATGATAGAGATATGCCAATGGAGGGAGTTGACAGAGTAACCATCCCGTATTTGAAACGATGTTCTATGTTCCTAGCCTAAGATACAACCTATTGTTTGTTGGAGCTTCAATAGATAAAGGTCTTACCTTCTTCTTTGATGATGAGGAGTGTCTCATCCACGAGAAGAAGACCAAAGTGTTGATCACTTGTGGACAGAGGTACCAGAAGTTGTACAAGCTAAACGCAAAGCTAGTCATTCCACAAAACATAATCCCTGAGCAAGCTTTTTCACTCGGATTAGCAGTGGCAACATGCAACTTTGGCATGAGCGACTCGGCCATTTGCATGAAGAAGGCATCAAAGCCATGTCCCAAGATCAAGCGCTCAAGTCCAAGAGCTGGAGCTTACAGGAGTGCTTGGATTCTGTGAGGCGTGTGTCTTAGGCAAGCATGCTAAACACAGTTTCCCACACTAGTTAGACTCATAGAGCAGTCATCTCCTAAAGCTTATGCACTCGAATGTTTGTGGACCTTTCCACGCACAAACTCATCAGGGTATGCGTTACTTTGTGATGTTTATTGATGATTTTTCAAATTATGCAATAGTTTGGCTTATGAGAAATAAGTTAAAAGTCCTGCAACACTTTTGAGTGTACGAGGAAGCTGTTGAGAACATTCATGGTCAGAGGATACAAATCCTTTGGAGCGATCGAGGAAAAAGAATACTCATCACGAGCTTTCAAGGCTTACACTGGTAGCTTGGGTATTCAACAACAATTTACAGCACCAGACAGTCCAACTAAGAATGGAGTCACAAAACGGATTAACCGAACCTTGGTAGAGAGTGCTAGAAGCTTACTCTTGCATGCAGGCATGCTGTATTCATTCTAAGGAGAAGCATTAGTGATATCAACTTATATTAGGAACAGAGTCCCATCAAAGTCTATCTTGGGTGATGTTCCAATCAAGTGTTGGACTGGGAAGACAGCTAGTCTTCCTCATTTGCGAGTTTTTGGTTGCATTGGAAATTGCAAAAAGCTGGAACTGAAGAGCGTGTTGTGCATCATGGTGGGATACACACTTGAGTCAAAGGCGTACAGATTGTACAACCTTGAGACTCGACGTATCATCATCACTAGAGACATGAAGTTTAATGAACAAGAGTTGTACAAGCACTGTTCAATTTGCAACTACAATTTTCCAGCTTAAGCTTAACTTTGTGTTTACTAGAGGAGGAGCTAGAGGTTAAGGCTCTTGTGGCATAGCAGGCTCCACCATCAGGCGCTCAACCAACATCAGTTCTTGGTCCAACACCAGCAATTTCAGATCACGGGGCATGTCAACACTATTACACACAGTGGGAGAGTCAGTTACATGACTCAAGCAGCAATCAACTCTCAACAACAACGAGTTCTATGTTTAAGAAGTAGAAGCACGAGCCGAACTAGAGAGCAAGCACTTTCTATTGCAACCCAACTTCCACCAGAACCTTTGACAGTGTGAGAAGCTATTTAGCTAACAGAGGTAGCTAAGTGGCATGCTACCATGCAGGAGGAGTTCAACTCGCTTCAACACAACCACGTTTGGGAGCTTGACACTTTACCATCAAGCAGGCAGCTTGTAAGTACGAGGTGGATTTTCAAGCGAAAGATTGATCCATCTTGAGCAGTGGCACGTTACGCTCGTTTCGTAGCTAGAGGCTTCAGTCAGATTGTTGGTGTTGATTTTTCTTAGACGTTTTCACCAATAGAAAAGCTGACTTTCATCTATATGTTGTTTTGCCTTGCTGCATGTTGGAACCTAGAGCTCTACCAGCTGAATATCAAGACGGCCTTTTTGTATGGAGAGCTCAAAGAAGAAGTCTACATTTCTCAGCCATAAGGTTTGTAGTTCTGGGGCAAGAAGCAAAAGTTTGGCAAGTTGAGGTGCTGTTGTATGGACTTAAATACATCGAGCATCATGAACAGTTTTCTAGTGGCCATCGGCTTCAAGAAGATTACAGTAGATGGCAATGTATGTCTTTTGTGCACTAGCAGGGTTAGCTCTACTTGCTCCCTACGTTGATGACAATTTGTTAGTTGCACACCCACTACAATTGATTACGTTCTTGGAGTAAGTTCTTGATGAACTTTGAAGTCTCAGCAACTGGTCCTACTCTGGGATCCAAGTCTTTTTAGATCGACATGAAGAAATCCTGGAGCACATGTTGCTGATATTTTGTAGAAATCAACATGGATGATGCCAAGCCTATTGCAATGCCGATGGAAGTGAGCATGGTTTTGACAGTTGAGCAAAGTCCAACATTTGAGGAGGAGAGGCGTGAGATGCAAAGAGTTCCATATCGACATGCAATCGGTTGTCTCCTTTATCTAGCTATCAGCACAAGACTAAATATTGGATTTGTTGTGGGAGCAGTTTCACGGTTCTTGGATAATTTTGGCAGTGCTCACTAGACTATAGTGAAGAGGATTTTTCATTATTTGAAAGGAACGGCAAGATACAAGCTTAGATACAGTGGGAGAGCTCAAGTCAAATGGAGCTGCTTGGCTACATAGACTCAAATTGGGTTAGAGACAAGGATATACGGAGATCCACATCTGGCTATTTATTCTTTCTTCAAAGTGCACTTGTGAGTTGGAGCAGCAAGCAACAATCGCTCTCTCTTCAACTGAAGTAGAATATATTGCTGCTACTGCAACAGCAAAGGAAGCAATTTGGATTGGAGAGTTTCTGAGGGAGGTCTGCATTTTGGCTCAGTAACCCGTGACTCTTTTCTATGACAACAAAGGAACAATTGAACTATCGAAGAATTCAAAGTTCCTTGGGAGGACAAAGCATTTTGAGATTAAAGTGCATTTCATCAAGAGCAAGTGCTAGTAGACAGAGTTCTTCCCCAACTCAAGATATGACTGAAGATGTGATGGCTAAGGCTCTAGCGAGAGAGAAGTTTGTGCAGCATTGTGAGGAGATGGGAGTTCTCGACTCTCACGACTGAGTGGGAGTGTGAGGAGCTAGCCTGGAGGCAAGGACAGGTGGTGACGGACGTGTACACAAGGTGATGATACATGTGCACTAAGCATTACGACATTCTAATACTTTGTATATATATATATTGAGAAAAATCAATATAAAAGTTAGTTAGAAAAACTAATTGCCACACATATGAAATTTAATAGATCATGCTATATGTATATTTTAATATGCTTTGAGGTTTATTTATTCTAGAGCCATAGTATAAGCTCCTTAAAGTAATATATAAGAGCACTACAAATCCAAATAAAAGCATTATAGTTTAACACAAGTTGTGGATCATTCCCATGTTTAATTTTATTTTTTTTTTAATTAAATAAAATTTAATATTTCGATTCATATTTTATTCTTTATTGACAATTTGAGTTGAAATTCTCAAAAATCAAATCAAGTTCTTACTTTATCAAGCAATGGTTATGTAATTTATAAGATTACAATTGTATATTCTTTGGACTATATTACTTGTGCACTAGTTTCATGAGTTTGGAAAAAAAAAAATAATGTGAAAAATGAAAGAAAGTTAAAAATTAATGAGACAAGTGAACAAACTCTCACAATAAAGGGTTTTCTCATTACATAATTTGGTTAGGCTAGCATTAACTAATACTTAATAAATAACTAATTTTTTCTCTTTACATTAAAATTCATTAATCATGAGTTAAGTGGTAAATTTGATTAAATATTTTGTCATAATTTTAATCCGAAGGGCCAATATGTGGCTACTAAGTGGTCATTTAGTGATAACACCTTATGTGAGCAACATTATATGTTCCAAGACAACCTTAAGAACCTGACTCAAGTGCCCATATTGGCATGAGACATAACCTATAGTGACTATCCCTTGAACTCTAGAGGACAATCCAAGTAGACTTTAAGATCTTACCCTCATGTCTTAACCCTATTAAGAAGATATGTCTCACACATACCCCTATGACAGTGCTAAGACATCATCACTTACCTTGAGGAATTACCCTCATCTAGGAGTACAACCCAGATCTTGACCCACGACTAACCCCTAAGGATTTATAAGACCAACCCATACCCTAGTCCCATAGTACTTAATGTCAACATGAGTGTGCACCTCAGGCGGACACAAGTGTTGTGTTAAGCATACCCCTAAGGTTAAGTTTGAAAAACCCTTAGCATGTAACTATGTGAATGCTTCACGATAGGGCTCATGCTAATGAGCTTAGATTGTTCAACTCTTGGACATGTTTAACATTTCCAAGTAAAACACCCTTAGCCAAGTGTGCCAACTAGCACACTCGATTATGAGTGTTAAACCCATGACACAACCCCAAAGGGCTTGTCTCAAACGTTGTACTGTGTACCAACTAGTTAGTGTCACATGTCTATGTGACACTGTTTCCCAAAATGCACCATAATCCCTTAAATTCAAGAGCTACATTTGATGCCACGAACGTGGCTCATAGACACCATTCCTAACATTTAAGAACATAATAAAAAGAACTTATTAGCCAAGATGTCATGCCTATAGTTTAATAAGGACATGGATGTGCCCTATTTAGCTGTGAGTGTTAATTTTAACTTGATGTGAAGAAGGAAGTTGGAGACATGCCTTAATCTTTGACCCTTGAAATGTATACTCTAACAAGACCTCCAAGGTGCAAATTTATCAATGTTAAGGATAAATTACTTTAAAAGTGAGATGTACCCTTATCATTTAAAAGTTAAGGCAGCATAATAGAGAGTTGTGCCTTGACAATACAAACTTAAGTTTGTATGGTAGAATAATAACAAGCTCACTTATAAACCCAAAACTCTCACCATATATAGTCTACTTAATTTATGTGACAGAGCCCCTTCCGCCCTCTTTTTTACTTGCTTAAGTGGACTAGCATGAAAATCTAGTCCCAAAGCAAACAACTTAGTGACTTTACCCTTACCATCTATCTACCCCAAAACCCTAACCCAAGGGGTTGAGGGAGTGCATATTTGACATGCCGAACTCACCAATTGGGATGTCAAAAATGAAGGGAGAGTTTCTAAATGGAGATGCTAGCTTCACCTAGAGTTTCCTGAAAGTATATAATGACACTTGGCTAGACCATCACTAAGTGTATTAAGTGGGCTTATTTTTTTAACACTTAAATGTTATCGATATAATTCAGTAGGTAACAATAATCAACCTTCAAAGTAAATAGCAGTCATAATAAAAACTATGACATGTTTTTATATATAAGCATAGTTAAGTTACAAAAATTAACCAAGTTTAGCTTAATTGCCTTATCTTTACGTAATTGATAAGATAAAGGTAACTCAATTTTACTTCACAAAATCACTTAACTAATAACCCTAAGTTTTATAAGCAACCAATGTAAATTGATAATATTTAATTGGTTCACATGGTTAATTATTAACCTAATTGAATGATATATAAAGAGACTTTGATTAAGGAAGATTCAAATTAAAAAATAATTAATTCTATTGAATTAAGAATTAACAAAATTGACTTTAGTATGAAGATAATATCCTTAGTTATCTCTTAACTTGAGGGCTTAACTGGATAGTGAGAAGACACCAAATGCAACAACTACAAGGTAGTCCATCAAGCTCAAGCATAATGTCTTAGTTATGTGAGTTCATGAAAGACTTAGTATTCTTAGTTATCAAAATGAATTCTAATTATTCTTGGTTATCCAAATGAATTTTAATTGCTACTTCAATGATTAGTTAAAAGTAGGTTTGGTTTCTCTATTACTCATTGGCATCACATAGTCATGGTTCACCCCCTTTTAGAGAAAAATTTGTCGATGTTGAACAACTTCAAGGAATTTGTTCAAAAATTTAAAAACTATTTTAAATAATACTGATAATGTTTGCATTACAATAAAAAAAATTCATCAACTCAACCACACAATAATGTTAAAGACCTCCTTTTAACATTCATGAGAAATCAAAATCCCTTACCAAAGTTATTCATTATATCATTTAGTATAATAATCAATTGTTTAAGCTCCATTTTGAGTGATTCTGAGTATCTCGATCGAGGCTTGAGTTCACTTATGCCACATGACAATAGTAGTATCACCATTGGTAGCAAATAATAACTCCTACCCCAATTCTAGTCAAAGGTCCAATTCCCATGGAGTGTAAAACATTGATGTTATGGACCTAACTATAGCCAAGAAAGAACATTGTAAAACCAATGGTCTATGCTTTATTGTGGTGCTCAAGGTCATATTGTAATGAATTGTGAAAATAGCTAAGGTGAGTCTACATAATATGTTTAAAGAGTTACAGTTCTTAAGTAGGAGGAACATCTTTAAGGTTCTTAACAAACTCAATAACACTATTTTGGACAACTTCAGAGTTTTTATAAACATTTAGCTTCATTCCATCTTTTTAAATTAGTAAACCTTTTGCAACATAAGTTGAGTTCCATACAATAAAATATTGCAAAACAATAACCCTAACTCTCTTTGAGTTCAAAGTTAAGACTACGACTTTATTCATCATAATGTAATCACCTTAAAAATCCTTTTTTACAAGGTTCCAATTTCAATTGTGAATTCCCAACTAATTGCATAAATGATGTTATTGAGGAGTTGTAACTTATACATGTCATGTTGGAAAATAGTTCCAATCACTTTCCTTGAACATGATTAATCTTGTTATCCCTAGTGTGTTATGATTCAAACTACAAACCCAAACATCAACTCGCAACATAGTGCTTTAGTGAGTCTTAAGCCTTAAATTTAAAGCCTTTATAAATCAACACAATTTTTTTAGAGAAATTTATTCAAAAAGGTCAGTAAGATCCTTTGTTAATAGTTGTCAATTCAACCGAAAGAAACTCAATCTCCATGTGATGCAACTTACATACTCTTTTAAAGAAACTTGAGGCCTTACAAACATATATAATTATTGATAATTTGTTCAACAAGTTCCGCATCCAATAAATGTTCTCATTTTTTTTGTTAAAAAAAAAATGGTTCATTGTGTTTGATCATGGACTACCATGGACTCAATAAAGTCATTATACATTATTGATACCCTTTATCATTGATATTTAATCTCTTAGAGCATCTATTCGAAGCCTTGTAACCTTCGAGGTGTGTATAATTTGGTTTAAATCTAGCCATGAGACAAGTGAAAGACCACATTTTATACATGGTATAAACATTTCAAATATATAGTGATGTCGTTTGGTCTTATTAACACATTAGTTGTCTTTTTGTACATGATTAATAAAAATCTATTTATAATCATTTACCTCAATAATATCCTAGTGTTTTCTAAAACCTTAATAAAGCATAATTGTCATGTCTAACAAGTATTACAAAGTTATGAGGTCATGATCTTTATATTAAGTAAATAAGTGTATATTTGAGTACAATCCTATGGAATTCTTAAATACATTATTTCATGTGAAGAAATTTTCATGAACTCAATTAAGGTTGATTACATGATGTGTAATATTTCCTTAGTTTTTTTAATTACTATTGCAAATACATTAAAGACTACACTAAGATTGTATTGTCACTCCCAAGCTCATACAAAGGAACAAGTCATTCGCATGGACATCATAGGCAAATGCCATTTTGAAACATGCTTTCACTTTCACAATTTTGATAAGCCTTTTATTTTTTAGGTTTATGCTTTGAACTTTGCATTAGCAATATTTTCTCTCAAGTCAACAAAGATGGTCAATTTCATAATGTGGCATATCATTCTCAGTTTTATATTGTGGCATTTCACTCTTATAAATTTTATACTATAAATCAATTAAGAGGTATATAATAAAGAACTTTTTATTATTATGAACTTGTTCATGGAATCTCAATGACTCAACACTTAAGCTATATAGAAGTACATGTGGTGGTTGTGGCTATTATGAATCACAACTTGGTATATGTGTTCAGTTCTACTAGGTGTTTCCATGACCAAGCAATGTAGCATTTAACCAACATCAACATGGTCTTTTAACGTTAGACCATTTAAATATGATGGTTGTTGAGGTAATAATAATCCTAATGAACTCAAGTATTTTGGATATGGTATGCACATAATTAATTTTTTATTTAAAATGTCTTGAACCACATTGTTCATGATCGAGTTTCGAATTCCAATTTTAATCAAGATTGATTCGAGATTTGAGATGGCTTACTATTTTACAATGATTCCTATATATATTATCATCTTTATTAATTTTAAATATTATAATCTTGTTATGACACCACTATTGCTAGACATTTTGACATACAAAAACACTTGAGTTTACTGTCTATTCGTAAATATTGATAACCTCAACTCCATAGGTATGTAGTTCAAGCTTATGAGTGTGTTGTTGGTCCTAAACTTCTCATCATTATTCACATGGCCTCTCCAACCATCGTTAATTTTAAGTGGCCAAAATATCAATTCATATGGACTTCATTTTATAAATTTATAAAAACTAAGGAAACTACCAATTTAGTGGTATGAGAAATGCTTTGGTTACATAGTTTCTTAAAAGACATTGTTAATGATCGTGAATCTTAATTTATAACCAAGTTTTAAAAATGGTTGCATAAGTTCTTAAACATTTTAAGTGCAAACGTTATCATTCACAAACCAATTGTCAAATTAAACATATCATTTAAACCTTAAATATACTTTATTAACTACTAATAACATAAGTGGGTCGATCTTTTACACATTATAGAATTCGCATATAAGAACTTAGTACACACCTCAACAAGTTGATCACCATTTTTTATAATCATTAACCAACATCGTCATTGGCCATTGCATACCTATATTAACATCCTTATTAATTCATTAGCCAAAAATCATCTCAATTATTTTCACCATATTAAAGATGAGTTGACTCATTATTTATACCATGTCTAAGTTTCTCACATGGTAGTTATTGATCGACACAATCATATTACCCTTGTTTCTTAAATTAATAACTATGTTTGATTCCTTTTATACAATTTTAAAAACACCATCCTAGATTATTAATATCTTGAATACTTTCTCATCATTAGTAAATTTAACAAATATTTTTTTGCCTTTGACTCTTAATTATCAATATGTTTTTGAATCATATACAATAAATATTTGTACAATACCACTTGTGCTACTGGCTAGATAGTCGGTGAATGATATTTTTAATATAGGTTAGGTTCTCCATTAGTTCCCGAGTAAGACTACTTAGTAAATAACTAATTAAGTAATGAGGTTGTACAACTTACTATAGAGAAGTTTAAAATCTAAAATAATAATAACTTTACATCTAGTTTATTATCAAACTTGATTGGTGGTGGGCACTATTTTTACTATTAATACTCAAATAAGTTAAGTTAAAACCATGGTAAGCTTATGAAATTCTTTGTCAAAGAAGAGATGGTGCATAAATCATTATAATATTAATAATAATACTAGAATATGCATTAAGATATTATAAAAACTTTTTCCAATATATAGTAAGTGTTACATAATTGCAATTTGCTACATGTGCATTTTAACAAATGTCTTGCATTTATTTTATATTGAAAGCCATGTCCTAAGTTATTCAAAGTAATATATAAAAAAACTTAAGTCAAAGATCACTTTAATATAACTTTTGAGTCATTCTTGTGTTTAATTATTTTTTTTTATTTCCCTTTTTATTAATAAATAAGATTTAATATTCTGATTTATATTTTATTTTGAATGGTAAACATTTATTTCATGTGTATTTAATTAATTTTTTTATTTTTCTCTTTTTTTTTTCTTGTACTTATTTTCATTGATCAAAATCCAAGAGGTTTCCATTTACTTGTAACATTGTTAATATATAAACATAATTATCATAACTATTGGTTGATAGTGAGTCATGTTTCTTTAAATGCATAAATTTTTAGATTTGTTGGTGAACTTTTAAAAACAAATTTGTATTTTGTATAAACTCATGATATGTGACGATCCAATAATTTACATGGCATTTCCATATGACAGTTGTGTATATAACTTATACTTCTACATGAAGATATTGTGGAATAACTTGCTTGGCTTGTTTAAACATGGTCTCCCCCTCCGTGTCTCATGTCGTGTCAAACCAAAGTTGCACCGATATTAAATGATTTATAATCGGTGAAAATTAAGTTATTAGTTTTATTACATATTAAAATTGTTGGGTCTTTTATTTTTATTTTTTTTAAGTAATTAAATTTTATAAGGTTAGTTGTTACTGAATCAATTATAAAATTACTAAATGGTATGAGCAAGATTACTAATGAATTTTGAAAGATTTAATTTCCACCGTCCAAATCTCCGCTGATAAATTAAAATTAAAATTCTTAAAATTTAGGTTATTTTGAATTCAAATTTACATTGTTTTTATATATAAGTATATGATATGATTTAAAATACACATGATAAAGTAAATGTCAAAACAATTAAATCGGTGAAGTAATTACGTGTTATTATTAGTGATAATAAACTGTACTAGTATTTTATCATATTGATTACGTGTCAATTATGTGCGGACTGAGTTGGTGTTAATTTATGGTTGGTTCTTACGAAGTATTTTATAAGATTGGTTGTCACGTTTCATCATGTGTATTCATGAAAAAATTGGTTATTATTCATATAGTTTATATAAAACGGTTATTAAATATTCAATGAATACGTACTTTAAATAATTTAATTTGTATTAATTTCAAACCGTTCGATCCAATACAATGTAAAACTAGGAGGAGGATATTGCGTGTTGGGGGCAAATACACGGCTTTACCTGTCTTTCAACTTATATCTTCTCTCACCCGAAGTCATTTTCATGCTAGACTAGGTATTTTATTTATATTTTAGATATTAATCAAGTTGGTGAAGATGCTTAAAATGGACATGTGACCCATATAACACTAATAAACGTAAGAGATTTGTCACATATATAATTTTAATTAGCATTAACTAAAATGTATTTATCAAAATCATAACACTAATTGAAAAAAAAATTAGTTTTTAATAATAAACATTCAGTACATATATCATAAGACAGCTTCTTGAGTTGGTGGTCATGGCAGACTCATCGAAGTGGGGCGGATCTGTGAGTGGAATCGTTGATGCACCACTCGACAAGGTGTGGAATATTACTTCGAAATTTGGAGGGTTGATGAATGGACTCCTCCTGGTTTATTGGACTCTTGCGAGATTGTCGCCGGCGAAGAAGGGGTACCCGGCTGCACGAGACTTGTTATATTTAGTGCTCGCAAGAGTAAGATCAGAGAGACTCTCATTGAGTTCAGCGGTGAGGAACATCTCCTTAAATACAAGATTGAAGGTAATTAATCTTATGATAATACATGCCTGTGTGTGTCTGTGTGTAATATAACATAAGAGTTTAAGTATTTAGCTCCATACATATCAGAAAGTTGTTGGTGTGTGTGCGTGCGCACGTGCACGTCTGGGGACACATCCATTTATTTACATACATACCCATGTCATGGAAGTTTTGAATTTATATATATCCCCTCGAATGTTTTAAATTTACATGTATATTTAATTTATACCAAATTCGAAATATGAAATAGAATGAAGTTTACTAAGTAAAATTATTTAATATTTATAATAATTTTATGTGTGCGTGCATGTGTGTGTGTATCCCGGGACACAATTATTATGTCATTTTTAATTATAGAAATATTACATAATGTATATCCAGCGGATGTTTTAGATTTATATATAAGTTTAAACTTCAATTTAGATTTGACTTTTTTCTTTTAAATTATGCAGTTAGTTAAATTTGATTTATAAGATTAAAATGAGTGTATTAAGTAGGCATTAGAAAATTATAAAATAAGTAAATATTAGTAAATGCCATTACGTTTTAAAAAACTATATTATATCGAGTGTGGATATGTGTGGATAAACTGTGCGCATTTAATTATGTTCTTATATTATATATAATATTTCATTACTTATAGGCCATCCTGTACTGGAGGGAGTAATTTCCACTCAAAAGTTTTCCAAGTATGCAAAAGATGAAAACAAAACAGTGGCAGAATGGTCGTACCAAGCCCCATTCGACCAATCCAATCCCGACAAGGAGAAAATAATCTCAGACATCATACTTGGATTTTACCAGGCCGGTGTTGAGAGCTTGAACAAGGTTGTAATGGCTTGATTATACATATAATAAAGTTTATTTATTATTTTTATTATTTATCAGTATAATCGAGCATTATAGACAATAAATAAATAAATAATAACTCTAAAACACCTTATAATTTTCACATCAAAATGTATTGTTATATTTTTAATTTATTTTGTGTTATACAATAGTTAGAGGCATGTAATATACATACATAGAAAACTGTGAAGGATACCGAGGGTGAGGTTTAATTTAGATATTCTATAGTTTTTAGAAATGTTATTAAGTATGTATAAATACATTTAAATAAATTTGAAGTCTTGAAAATTTTAAAACTGCACTTCATACTTCACATTCTTGTTATTGATATAAATTTAAATTACATGCATTATTGTTGTATGAATTATTAAGTTTTATATTAAAATATTAAAATATTATCTGAAAATGAGATATATAAACATATATAATTATGCTTAAGTGGTTGTGAAAAGAACATTTAAATTCTTTATAAATGTTTATTCATATGAATACACACACGCATATATATGTATGTATGTGTGTGTGTATATATACTAATTGCTCGTCTTTGGTGAGCTAATTTAATAATAATTTATTAATTAATGAACCTTCATGCTTAATTTGGTGAATTTATCTTAAATTAGATCCTTAATATAATTTTATTTTAACTTAATGAGTTTGAATTAAATTAATTTAGTTGTTAGTGAATTTATTTTTAAATTAAACATTTTTATTCTTTTTTAATAAATTTATTTTTAAATTAAACACTTAATGCAATTAATAGTCTTAATTTAATGAATTTATCTTTTAAATAAGTTGGATTCTTAACATAATGAGTTTAATCTCCTAAGCTCTCTTTAATATAATGAAAAACATATCCTTAACTAATGAATTTATTCATAAATTATTTTTAACTTAATTAGTTTATCCACACTCATGCTATATATACCATGCATGGTCATGAATGACCCATGCTGATTACTAGTGCCACGTGAATCTAAAATTTAAAATGGTTATTGATGGAGTGCAATGCCTGATAATGTCATTTGGGTTTAGATTTAGTATATTGTTAATGGGTTAACAACCATGACACTATCATGTGAATTTAGGATATAGAATTGTCATTAAGGGGCATTCATTAAATATATAGAATATGAATTTAAAATTTAAGGTGGTTGTTGAATTGGGCCACATAGGTTTAAAATTTAATATTGTTATTAATGGCATTAATAAAATACAATTATAATTTATGGGTTGATGGAATGATTTAGGATAATAGTTATATAAGATTTAAGATGTTGTCAATGAGGGTGTTGATGATAGACACACACACACAAACAAACATATACACCCACAGTGAATGGCAAACCTTAAGACAGTACAAGAAAAATTCCGGCTAGTGATAAACTCACCGGAATTTTTGAATTTGTTCCGGATTGATCCTTTAAAACTTAATTTGTATATTAAAAATCCTAAGCATTGCCAAAATAAATGGTTTTTTTTTTTAATTTAAAACCATAATGAGCAGTGGAATGCCAATGTGCAACTCATAGTCAAACTTTTCCATCAAGTCCCTTAAAGGAAAATTCTCACAAGCATATCCAACGTCTCCAAGTTGAACCCGTTTCTAAACTTGGTTTTCACCAAGTTTACCCTATTAAAACCACGCTCACAACTAGCTATACTGCAGCATTGTACCATGCCAATGAAGCCCACTTTAAATAGGTTTAGATATTTATCCTTCCAATTAGAATGTGTAAACATCGTTGAAACTCGTCCCTTGAACTCCTCTGATGCCAAAGCTTTTCAAACCTCATACTCACTCATGAAGTTATCAATGTCTACTATACCTTGAACCAGCTCCCCATCAACCACTTGATGTCTTCCGTAAAATTCAGCTATTTATCTTGTCTCAGCAATCCCATATTGCTTTAGCTCCTTCACTAATGTCGGTAAGTTCATTGGGGCTAACACTTGTTTTTACAGCACGCTGGTTACTCTTGACTCTTGCATACACCTCCTAATGCCATCAATCAGGACATTTGAGAATGCTACTTGGAAGTCTAAAGCTTCTTACAAGTCAGACCCATCCACCAGCTCCACACCCCTGTACATATTTCCCCTCACTGAAGCCCTTAATTCGTGGAGCAAGCCTTCTGTAATTCCCAATCTAGAATCAAAGAATAACCAGTAATATCCACCTATGAATCGTTCAAGTCAATTTCATTCCCTAGATATTTCATTTGTATTTCATGATTACCTCTTTGCATAAGGGCCCAACCAAAGCCACATCAACCCGAGTATGTTGAAAGTGGAAACTAAGGTCCTTCATCACTAATAATATATCCCCTAGAAAGTGAAGTACATACAGATTTTTCAAGTTTCAAGTTGATCATAGACCTTCCATTTCTTGTTCTACCTAAGAACCTCTATAACATACTCTGAGCATTCACAAAGCTTTGCAATTGCACCATGCCTGCTTAACCACCTAGTCTCTTGAATCTGCTACAACTTGAGTTTGTTGTAATTAAACTCCCTGCTCCAGAGCAAGTAGCTGGGTGACCCTATTTGAGCTATGAGGAAGAAGGATGCGACTTGTTGACAAGCTTATCCATGTCCTCCAAACCTGTTGCAAAACCCATCCTTGAAAGCATCTTCCACACACAAATTTGCTCAATGGGCAGGAACCACGGATGCTTAAAGGAGAGCCTATGTAGCACCTTGGAAGATGCTAGCAGTTGCATGCGCTGCGTTGGTGGAACCTTGCAGATTTGTGACCACTTGGCGCAAAATGGCCAGCTCATGAAGTAACATTTGGTGCTCGCGTTGAAAATTGCTTAAAATCTGTCATGATTCTGTGAATAAAGGAGGAAAACAAGGGAGAAAAGCTAAGGAAAAAAGTAATTGGAATCGGGAGCTATGAAAGCAGTTAATATCAATTGTCAAGCCACGATTCAAGAGCAAGTAGGTTTGACTCAATAACAGGACAGAATTAGGAACAAACAAGAACATAAGGTAAGGAGCAAGACAAAGAACAAGATAAGAATGATCATAGATGACTGTGTTAATAGTAACTGATTATACAATAATTAGGTTGGAGCTTTTATGCTCACACACTTCAAGAGCAATTCTAGGCATGAGCTAAAAATTACTCCAAGAGCTAATCTAGTCATGATTTAAAAATAATGTCCCTTATCCTGTGGTATATCTTGTAAGCATATCCTGTAGGTTGTCCTATAAGCATATCCTGAGCATATCATGTATCCCGTATTCATATATTCTGCATTTTGTATCCTATATCCTATATCGGATCGTGACAATGCCCATAAAAACAGTCTTAACATTTTGATAAATGATATGGTTATATAGTTACGGCTATTGTATTAACTTGTTCATAAATTCAAAATTTGAGGTTGGTCAATGGTTATGAGCTTGAATGCATCAATATTGAGAATGCAATTGTTTATGGAATGGGGAATAGTTTGAAGTGCTTATCAAACATTAATTATTTGAATTAATGAAAATGTTATACATTAATATAAAATTTGAGAAACATTTATGTAATCCATTTGGAAGTTGGAAATAGATTAGGTGTATAAATATATAGTTCAGGAAGACTCTTATCATAAGAGCTAAGTTTTAAAATTTAATATTTCAAACTTAGTAAATAAGGGTTACAAATTGTTTGAATGAACTTAATTGTTGTACTCTTTGAGGATGAGTACAATGTGAGCGTGTCAATTAAAACACATAATATTTAGGCACTAAATATAAGTTACGATTTTTAATTGAACAAATTATTCCACAAGCATTCAAGAAAGTATTTTATTTTACGTTCACTCCCTAAATTGGCCGGTGATGTAAAAAATAGTGCTATGAACTTAATAGACGACCTAGTTTGTTTTAAATAAGGATAAGTTTTGGTAATATCGTAAAGAAGTTAGTCCTTATTCATATATATGTAAACAAACATGCGACTTTACGATTGCCTTTGGCCAGATTGATAAGTTAATATGAATTAGTTAATGGAAAAACTAAATTTAATTCTGATATAAGTCTCATGCATGACATACATGATTAAGGATAAATTCAAATTAAAAATAAATTCACCATGTTAAAGAAACAATTGGTTAAAGGTCCAATTTAAGAATAAATTCACTAAGTTAATGATAACAACTATGTTAAAGGTTCAATTTAATAAATTTAAAAATTAAGAATAACAAATGAGTTAAGGGTTCAACTTGGAAATAAGTAAGGATAACAACTATGTTAAAGGTTCAATTTAATAAATTTATAAAATTAAGAATAACAAATGAGTTAAGGGTTCAACTTGGAAATAAAGTTAAGGATAACAATTAAATTAAGGATAATTAATAGTTCATGGGTAAACCTAAGAGCTTGAGGAAAAACTCACCACAATTAGTTAAGAATCATGTATCGTGGACTAAAGATCAATGCATACATTTAATAAATTAAAGTCACACAAAGCCTTTGCTAGCATATCCAGCTTAGATATTTATGCCAAGTTTTGAACATAATCAACATAGAAAATAAGTATGATAATCAGACTTATTATAAATTTGTAACTTACATTAAAAAACATTAAATATTGCGTAGCTCAATTTGTTCATATAACTTAAATGTTGCTTTGGATATAATTTCAAAGTCATTTTAATTTAAAAAAAAATAATATTTTAAGTTAAGTTTAAAATTACAATAAATTAAGTATTAAACTAATGATGTACATAACAAATTTTTTTTACTGGTGAGTTTATATGTTTAAAACTTGATACTTAATGTAATCAAACCAATATTTGACCATTTATAACTATAACTATAACTCCACTTATAATTTTGCCACTTATAATTTTGGAGGTCAATATTATGTCATTTTTAAAATGAAGAAAGCTATTTTTTGATTTGTTTTTTTATGGATTTGAAAAAACAAATTTATAAGGTTTTCAAATAAATATTTACATATTCTTAAAAAATAATTATAATTTAAATATAATATGCCTTAGTGATTTATAAATAAAATACTATATCATTAAAGAAATATTAAGGAGAAAAACATTAAAACAAAAATAAATAGAAATTTTTTAGGTTACTAGCAACATTAATGAATTTAACAATAATGACATTAATAATTATTCTATTAATAATGTATAAATTTTAATATTTAAATTAACAACGTGTTTTAATTTGGAAATAACAATCCTAATCTTAATTTTAAAATTAGAATTAAAATTAAAATACTTAAATTTAATTTAAAAATTAGCAATGTGATTTAATACCATGAATATATAATGTAATATATCTAATATAATTTTAAAATAAATTATGTAACATATAAATATAAAAAAATACACTCTCTTTTTAAGTTTAAATTACATATATAAACATAGCCATAGAATTATAATATATAATGTTATGTTTTACTTACGATAAATCCGGAAATATCTAAATAATTAAGAGGGCACATCAATCTATAATAAACTCATAATATTTCTGGCTGATGACAACAACGTAACGTCGTGAAGATGGACCATCGGACTGGAAGGGTTGTTGGGTGGTGTTGTGGTTATTGTTGACATTAATATATTATTGAATATATTAAAATATAATATGGGCGCAAATTACACAGGTATATTCTATTCGATACTTTATGTGGCCGCGTGTGTCACAAACATTGGCACCATGTTTGTTAATTAATGTACAACTATGTTTTAATGGGCAACATATACAAAATATTAAATGATTAATTAAAACATATATATGAACTAATTAAAAGGACGCTATTATTGTATTTTTTTAATATATAAACATAAAGATTCCTTTATTGAATTAAATTAATTTGATTATAGTATTACTTAATACCTTTTCAGATATCATGATTTATCTGAAACGATTCTCTTTTGTATTAGTCATAATTAATTTAAACTTAATTAATTAGTAAATATTAAAAAACAAAGAAAATAATTAGAAACTTTATATAAACAAATCGTATGAAATGCATTAACCTTAAAGATCTTATATCCTCTATATAAATTAGTGAATTAATTTAATTAATTAACTGTGAATAAGGGAACCTATCCCGTTTCTCTTTTGTCAGTACATAACATGCTTATAATTTAAATTAAATTAACATTTTCGTTTATATTAAAAATATAGTGAATTTCCTAAGTTCTCTTCAAATTTGATTTATTAAAACTATTTTTATTACAATTATATTAAACTATGCTGTATGTTTTAAAAATCTTATTAAATTAAACCTTCAGTATTCTCCAGAAAATAATTATATAAAGATTCAGATAAGAATAATGTCGTGCGAAACCGCTTTTCACGCCGTAGGCCAAGTTCCATATGCGACTTACTTGACAGTTGATAAGTTCCACACGAGGACTTATTAGTAACATTAAACCATTTGTAATACCTTCATCGTCCATATATTAAATAATTGGAATATACAATTACACAGGTATATTCTGTATTGATACTTTATGTGAAACTGCTTTAATTAATGTGTTTTAATGGCAACGTATACAAATGAAGATACTATATTAAATGATTAATCAACCGATAGAATACTTAATACTTATTGGTTTTTAAATATATGATTCCCTACGGTATTTTAGATATATGATTCCCTACGGTATTACTTAAATATGGTATCCTTTGTATTAGTCATGATTAATTAGAATTTGATTAATAAATATTAAAAAATATGTATATTGCATTAGACTAAATTATATCCTGGAGTACTAGAACATACCCCATTTCTCTTTTGTCAGTATATAACATGCTTATTAATTTAAACAACATTCAGTCTATTAAAATTCTAGTCAATATTTTAAATTCTGTATTTTATTATTATTATATGTGTTTAAAATCTTATAAAATTAAACCTCCTCTGCTCAGTATTATTCTATAATAATAATAATATGGTCCATGTCGGCTCCATGTGGATGTGTGTGTGAAAGCGCTTTTCATGCCGTATATTTAAAAAGTTCAATATGTGATTTAGAAGCTCCACGAAACGTAAGAAAATGTTATTTAATTTTTAAGATATCACGATCTCTATTATTCTTCTAGACTGCCTGAACAGTAGAAAACACTAACACTCTCCATAGAAAATTCCCTACCCAATAGAACGTTTACAGAACGAACGCACATGCGTACAGGCTACGGTATGTAACACACTATATAAGTGTTTGTGGTTCTTCATTCTCCATCTCAAATATAACATGGCTTCCTCTTCGTTTTCGGTGCTTTTATTTTATCTGGTTAGTTTCACATTGAGTAGAAAACATGCATATTTTAAAAAGTGGCGTGTGTGTGTGAGATAGAGAGATGTGCTTCTCATATAGTTATTCACAATTGGTTTGTGAATCACACAACGTCTTCATAAGTGTTGTTAAGTAATTTTAGCAGCATCCCTCTCTTAAGTGTTGTTAAGTAGCATCTCTCTCTCACTAGTACTTAAGTGATGTTAAGTAGGTTTTAGCAGCATAACTCTCTCTCTCTCTCACATGAATGTAATACAAGACGTTAAGCATACTTCCACGAATCTCACGTATGCATCTAAATAAACTTTATTAACAAGTTTATTAACTAACTTAGGCATGCTTATACAGCTCTTTTCTTGAGTGCAACATCCACTTCTTTCAACGTGGTGAACCGCTGTTCGAGCTCGATCGACGTCGTGATCAGGCAGAATCCAGGTCCCTCAATCGGTGATGGATTTAACCTCTCTCCTGGAGCATCAAGGCTATCAATGCACCAGATGGCTGGGTAATTCATCTCTCTCTCTCTCTCTCTCTCTCTCTCTCTCTCTCTCTCTCTTCTCTATTATATATATATATATATATATATTAACGTACTTGGTACAGGGGGAACTTTGGACTACAAACTCCGTCCTTACTGGCTGAGTTTTCAATAAACTCAAACGCGGGAAACGATTTCTACGACCTGAGTGCTGTGGACGGATTTCAGTTGGACCGTGGGATGAGGATCGAGGGTGCAGATCCTGTGGTCAGCTGCAGCGCAAGCAGGAGCATATGCCCTGGTGAGAATATTCAAGGCAGCGCGTGCGTGAGCCCCAATAGAGACGACCCCAACACAAAACGTGAGAGCAATCGAGAGTTCCTGTGGCGACGCATACAGTTGGTCTAAGGATGATACAGCTACCCACGGCACTCCCACTGGCAAGACTTTTACTATCATTTACTGTCCTTGAAGGAAATTTTAAATATCAATTTTAATAAAAAACTCTTATTTATTATTATCATTATCTTTTTTAATAAATATATGAATGTTCCAAGACATCCACATCACACACAACAAACAAATGTGTGTGTATTCGTAAGGTA
Organism: Selaginella tamariscina; assembly: GCA_003024785.1. Classification (NCBI taxonomy): domain Eukaryota; kingdom Viridiplantae; phylum Streptophyta; class Lycopodiopsida; order Selaginellales; family Selaginellaceae; genus Selaginella; species Selaginella tamariscina. The sequence continues at coordinate 119,601 of PUQB01000163.1, forward strand.
TACACTTGCATATGCAGAAGATGTCATTGAAGTGAATAAAACGTTTAAATTTGTTATTATTATCAAATATCTTCTTTTCATACAAATATATTTTCTAAGTCAAAGTAAGACCACGCATACACAGGTAAGCAAACAAATGTAGTGTATGAGAAATTATACGCGTGTATATATACATTGTACATACATGTTGAAAACTGTCGATTTCTAGATAACCAAAATAGACATACTATAATTAGTTAAAGATGCATAAAGAGAGATTAAAGTAGTGGAGTTCTACAAAGGTTTCATTTATTTTGTAATTTTCACATATATTAAGAAAAAGGTGATTTTCAAATTTTAACGTAAGCAGTGGGTCGATTTTTTTGAGTTAAAAATTTATAATGACATATTAATTAGAATAAACTATAATATTTGTGTATATAAATAATTAAATACCAAACCAAGGTATTTACAAAGCCAAAAGGATATACCATATACCAAACTTTTTTCCCAAAAGACTTATCTCGACATTGTATTAATTAATTTAGTGTCACATGTCCATAGTCCTTCAAATTTAAAAGTTACATTTGGTGTCGTGAATGTAGCTTGCAGACACCATCCTTAACATTTAAAAATATGTTAGAGAAACTTGTTAATTAAGATGCTACACCCATAATTGATAAGGGCCCGGATGTGTCCTACTTAATTACGAGTGTTGCTCATAGTTTGATATGGAGAAGGCTAGAAACATGGCTCAACCTTTACCACTTTAACAAGACTTCTCATGCACAAATTGTCATTGTTAAAAATATGTTACCTTGAAGGTAAGATGTATTCCTATTATTAAAAGTTGAGGCAACACAATAGAGAATTATGTTTTAACAACACAAGCTTAAGCTTGCACCGGTAGAATAATAACAAATTCACTTATGAACTCATAAACTCTCACTATATATACTTTACCTAATTTATGTGATGGAGCACTTCCTCCCCTCTTTTACTACTTAGTATGTTGTCCATTTGCCTACCTCAAAACCTAACCCAAGGGTTTAGGGCATGGGGTATATTTGACATGCCAAACTCACTAAGTAGAACGTCAAAACGAATTTCTTAAATGGAAGTGCTTGTTCGTCTAGAGTTTCATATGACACCTATCCAGATCATCACTAGATACCCAAGTTCATTAAGCGGGTTATTTCTTTAAAACTTAAAGGCTATTAACATAGTTTAGTAGGTAACAACAATCAACTTTCAAAGTAGAGAGTAGTCCTAGTAAAAATTATGATATATTTCACATGTAAGTATAGTTGAGTTATAAAAAATTAACCAAGACTACCTTATTTTTACATAGTTATGGTTATAATTTAATTTATAATTTTAGCCTTAAGATGGTTAAATTAACCTAATTAAATGATAATTAAAAAATAATTGATTCTACTGAGTTAAGAATTAACAAAATTAACTTTAATATGAAGATAATATTTTCAATTATCTCTTAACTTGAAGATTTAATTGGATACTGAAAAGACACAAGTCCAATAACTACATGGTAATTCATCAAGCTCAGGAATTGGAATTGACACTTGTAAAAAAAGTTCAATGGTACAAGATCTTAATTATTTAAGTTCATGAACCAAATGAATTCTAGCTGTTACTTCAATGATCAATTAAAAGTAAATTTAGTTGCTCTACTATTATATTAACATTGCATAGTATGTTTTCATCCCCTTTTTAAAACAAAATTTGTTGATGTTGAATAATTTAAAGGAATTTGTTCAAGAATTTAAAACTGCAATAGTGTTTGATATCATATTACCCTTGCTTTTTAAATTAGTGACCATGTTAGTTACTTTTACACAATTTTAAACCATCATCCATGTTAAAAGTTGAATTATTAATATTTTAAATAATTCTTATCATTAATAAGATATTACTTTTTGCATTTGACTCTTAACTATAAGTTTTCAATGTATATGTTCCTAATCATATATATATACTTGTACAATATCATTACCACCACAAATTAAATTTGATGTTAAACTGAAGTGTGAAGTTATTATTGTTTTGGATTTTAAACTTATTTTGATAAGTTGTACAACTTCATTGACTGGGTTAGTTATTTACCAAGTGATTTATTTGGAGCTAGTGAAAACTTAATTTATATTTAAATATCATTGCTACTTTTCATTATTAATACTCAAATAAATTAAGTTAAAATCATGATAAACTTACAAAACTCTTTGCCAAAGAGAGATGATGCATAAATCGTTAATATATTAATGATAATATTAAAATATGCATTAAGACATTTAAAACATTTTGAATATATAATAAATGTTACACAATTATAATTTGTCAATGTGCATTTTATCAAATGTCTTAGATTCATTTATTTCGTCTTAAGCTATTCAAAGTAATATAAAGACACTTAAGTCAAAGGATTAAATATTTCGTTTTAACACAAACTTTTGAGTTGTTTTTATGTTTAATTAAATTTTTCTTGTTGTTTCTTTTTTATTTGTAAATAAGATTTAATATTCTGATTCATATTTTATTTTTTTAATAGTAAACATTTATTTCATGTGTGATAACATTTTATGTCTTTTATTTAATTAATTTTTCATTTTCATTTTTTTTTATCTTGTACTTGCTTTTATTAATCAAAATCCAAAAAATTTCCATTTACCTAAACATTTGTCAACACATAAACATAATTACCCTAACTAGTGATTGATATTGAGTTAAATGCATGAATTTTGAAATTTATGCATGAACTTTTAAAAACAAGTTTGTATTTGTATAAACTCGTGATACATTGTTATAGTACAGTTTACATGGCATTTGCCACATTCAATGTGGCCCTCGTGAATACACTACTTTATACTCCTTCCACATGAAGATGATTGTGGGATAAATGATTTACAATCGGTACAAATCAAGTGATTTATTTTTTTACATATTAAAATTGTTACAATACAGGTCAGCAACTAGTTTTCTAATTTTTTATTTTCAAAGTTTGGTTTAACATGTAGTTGATTGGGTCCTTTACGAGTGTTTTATAGGAAATCAATTAATAATCTTTTTTATAAAATTAATTAATTATAAAATATTGAGTGAGTGTGAGCGATCTTATCCATAAATTTTAATAGGTTTAACGAATTTAATCTCCACCGTCCGAATCTGTGTTCATAATTAAAAATTTAAATTCTTAAAATTTAGTTTTATTTTTAAATTCAAAGGGGCCCATTGTGCAAACTAGCCCTCTTTTGTATTAGTCATAATTAATTTAAATTTAATTAATTAATTATTTAAGAAAATTTATATATAACAAATCATATGAAATGCAAAAATCTTATATCCTCTATATAAATTAGTGAATTTAATTTAATTAATTAATTGTGAATAAGGGAGTATTCTCTTTATTAATTTAAATATTTTAACATATTCATATTAAAAATTTAGTGAATTTCCTAAATTCTCTTCAAATGTGATTTATTATTATTATTAATTAAACTAATTAAACTATGCTGTATGTTTTTAAAAGGCTTATAAAATTAAACCTTCGGTATTCTCCAGAAAATGATTCGGATAAAAATAATATCGTGTGAAACGCCTATATTACAAAGTTCCATATGCGACTTACTTGACAGTTGATAAGTTCCTTATTAGTAACATTAAAACCAAATAAACATCTAATACGAAATTCTTACTATTTTGAACGAGGATATTCTTTTCGTAATAGACTTCTCTTCTAATTTTTATTATTTACGTGGACAGTTTAGAAATTTTTATTTAATTTTTCACTCTCTGTTCTGTTATAGACTAGTATAAAAAACTAACAGTCTCCATAGAAAATTTCCTACCCAATAAAACTTCTACAGAAGGACCGTGCATGCGTACACGCTATGGTATGTAATACACTATATAAGTGTTTGTGGATCTTCACATTCTCCATCTCAAATACAACATGGATTCCTCTTCGTTTCGGTGCTTTTTATTTTATCTGGTTAGTCCACAGTAAGTAAAAAACATCCATATTAAAAAGTAGTGTGTGTGTGAGAGAGAGAGATATGCCTTGTTTCATGTGCTTCTCTTATAGTAATTCACTAATGATTTACACAACGTCCTCTTAAGTGTTGTTAAGTAGGTTTTAACAGCGTCATTCTCTCTCTCTCTAACATGAATTTAATACAAGAAGTTAATAATCTACTAAACTTTCCCCATTTTCCACGAATCCCACATAAGCATCTAAATAAACTTTATTAACAAATTTATATACAGCTCTTTCTTGAGTGCAACATCCACTTCTTTCAACGTTGTGAACCGCTGTTCGAGCTCGATCGACGTCGTGATCAGGCAGAATCCAGGTCCCTCAATCGGTGATGGATTTAACCTCTCTCCTGGAGCATCAAGGGCTATCAATGCACCAGATGGCTGGGGTAATTCATCTCTCTCTCTCTCTCTCTCTCTCTCTCTCTCTCTCTCTCTCTCTCTCTCTCTAATATATATATATATATATATATATATATATATTAACGTACTTGGTACAGGGGGGAACTTTGGACTACAAACTCCGTCCTTACTGGCTGAGTTTTCAATAAACTCAAACGCGGGAAACGATTTCTACGACCTGAGTGCTGTGGACGGATTTCAGTTGGACCGTGGGATGAGGATCGAGGGTGCAGATCCTGTGGTCAGCTGCAGCGCAAGCAGGAGCATATGCCCTGGTGAGAATAGTCAAGGCAGCGCGTGCGTGAGCCCCAATAGAGATGACCCCAACACAAACTACGTGAGAGCGATCGAGAGTTCCTGTGGCGACGCATACAGTTGGTCTAAGGATGATACAGCTACCCACGGCACTCCCACTGGCAAGACTTTTACTATCATTTACTGCCTTGAAGGAAATTTTAAATATCAATTTTAATAAATAAAACTCTTAATTTATTATTATCAACTATCTTTTTTAATAAAAAATATATGAATGTTCCAAGACATCCACATCACACACACACAAACAAATGTGTGTGTATTTCGTAAGGTATACACTTGCATATGCAGAAGATGTCATTGAAGTGAATGACACGTTTAAATTTGTTATTATTATCAAGTATTTCTTTTTCATACAAATATATATTTTCCAAGTCAAAGTAAGACATCCAAGGTATGTGTATGAGAATGTATACGCGTGTATATACACATTGTACATACAACTGTAGATTTCTAGATAACCATATAATAGACATACATGTAAATAATATAATTAGTTAAAGATGCATAAATCATGGAGAGAGAGATTGAAGTAGTGGAGTTATACAAAGGTTTTCATTTATTTTGTAATATTTTCACATATATTAAGAATATGTATGAGAAAAAGGTGGATTTTCAATTTTTAAACATTAAGCAGTGGGTCAATTTTTTTGAGTTAAAAATTTATAATGACATATTTAATTGGAATAAACAATAAATATTTGTGTATGTAAGTATACATTAAACATAGTTCTTCATCTTTAAAAACAGCATCAATTAAATACCAAATCTAGGTATTCGCAAAGCCAAAAGGAATATACAGCTGAATTTTAGCCACTTTCACCATAACTGTACGCATACACATCCCTAATATGGTCTCGTCTTTATGAAATGATTCAAATAAATTAATATAAAACACATTGTGTATCACTCCCAGCTGTGAAAGAAAATCTAATCCATAAGCAACATTCCCTATTATGTTGTGGAATATCCTTAATCATGTCTAATATTAACATCTATGGTAAGGTATAAGTGTATGATAATGCTTACCCTTTCAATTGCTTCTCTTTCCTCAGGAATAATGCTGATCGACTCCTAATTCACTGCAAAGGCGAAGTTGTAAATCTAAAATTTTAATGCTTACCAAGCAGTATGGTTAACTAAGTTCTTTCACTTTAATAACGAAGTGATTATAACACAATTGCATTTCAACTGCGTTTAACAACCATGCAAGTAGGTATAGAATTTCTCAAAAACCCCAAATTGTTATTAGACACTCTTTTTATATTATAGAGTAGTTCACCTCTGTGGTTACAACGTGTACTCAATAGAATGCCATTAACTAAGTATATTCGTACTCTCCTGCGTCAATATGTCCCAGTACCGATGTCATAAACATCCACATGCAATATGAAAGGACGAGTATAATTAATATACGTTGAAACTGAAGGAGTTGTGAACAATTATTTAAGATTTATAAACACATGCTTGCAATACTTAAATTAGAAAAACATGAACGACTTCAACGAACGCCTTATAAAACAGAATAAGATGTGCATTGATATATGTGTATATTCATATACACGTACCCTTCACCAGCCTCGCCAGCTTCATTGATGAGGCGAGCCTGATTGTCGTTGTTAAGACGTAGCAGCTGCGGGTTTTGTGTCCCAAGTTCTTGGAGCATGGGCTAAAACACAAAGCACACATTGGCCACGTTTAGAGAGATGTGTGTGTGCTAGGTACTTTCTTAAACATCCTATACTCATTGGGCCCAGTGGTGGGAGCGGGGGTGCTACTCCACAAATAGGCGCCGCTGCTGGCACCGGACGAGCGACCTCAGCCATCTCAGGTATTCCCAACATCAAAACATCAGTATATAGTTTTATACGGGGTTTAGGGTTTGCAGCACGGAGAGCACGAGTAACGCTATCACGGTCCCAGGAACCATGAACAGTGCTTTCGCTATCAGGTTGGATGCCACTTGTCCGTATGTTGCGATCCATTAAATCTCTGCTATGATACACTTATACCCATATAATTGTGGTATAACAAACATAGAATCTGATGCTAGAAGCACCACCAGATGTAGCAGGTGCACCCTTTCATATTAGCATCACTGAAATGGGATGGCAGTGTTAACTTCCCATTAGGCTGCTTGTTATGTCTGGTGAGTGGTCTCTAGTACACATATGCTAGAATACATATGCTTTGGATATAAGGTACACTCCGTAACACTCAGAGTCTACTTACTTTTACTTATTCATTTTGATTATTTAAGTTATCAAGCAACACAGAAATTCCATAAACAAAATACCCACATGCATTAATTAGACAACAAAACCATATTAGGAGTTATAAACTCTATACATACACAAACTAACTAGAGCTTAGGATTAGTTAAATAATGTTTAACTTGTTAAAGTTTTTAAATACTTTATAACCTTATAAAGTTTAAAAATATTTAAATTCATTAAATGTTAAAGTTTTTACTAGGTGTTTTAGGGGCTCATAAAATATTACTCTTGGAATCCAACGTGAATCTTAAGAAGGAATTATAAAAGATAATCCATATTAAGAATCCAATTAATAAGAATTCATATTCAAAATTAATTAAAAACATTTATAATGTTCACATCACAAGTCAAAGATGCATGTCTTATAATAACAGTTAAAGTTCACGTTGTAAGTCAATATGTATGTCTTAATAGCGAATGTTATTCTGTAACTTATCTATAGTAAAACTTTAATAATTAAATTTATATAATATATACTCAAACAAGACATTTTAATCTTTTGGTGTGATGTTTGATTGAAAGTACACATATGTATAAAATCTAAAACACTAATGACTATATTAGTGGCTAATTGGGGCAGTATTATGCAGGTGACAAAAAACAATAACATATATTTAATTATATATCAATTAAATATCTTACTATTTATATTTTTAATAGTTTTTCCATGTGATATTTTAATAGTTTTTCCATGTGATATTTTTAAACCCTACCATAAGGGTAAAATAATGAATTTTAATAAATAAAAAATAATTAATCTCTCAAATAAAACTAAAGTCTAAAATCTAATAACTATGACAATAACCTATGTTAATTTCTAATTGATAATAAATCATCTTACTTTAAGTGAATTCTTATTTGCATAGACTTAAAATCTATATGTGACGTGGCATTACTATTTGCCACATAACCACCTATGTGTCATTAGTGCATATATGGTTACATCACTTTATATTTATCCCCAACCCTAGATGGTCGTGAAATAAATGATTTTAAAATTATACGAGTGAAAGTCATTTTTTTTTTCTTATATTATTAAGAACGTTGTAAAGAATATTATGATGTGAGTCAATCTTTTATATGCAAAATCTATTAAATATCTTGCTCAAGTTGAAGTCTAAAAAATAATTTTATTATTGTGAATTGTTATTGTTGGTTCATTTTAGAAAGTTAATTAAGTTTTCTAAGGATTGGTTCTCATTAAGTTGTATGGCTAATTTGCATAATGGCCTTTTTTAATTTCAATACTTTTTAGGAAGGATTTAAATGTATTATTGTTATAACATAAAAAGGATAATAAAAATTAAACGTGATTCCTTATGAATTAAAAAAATTCTTTAGGGTTAATGCATTTTCAAATTAATGATTTAGTATTAATTTTCATTAAAACATTTAATTATTTTAGATGATTTAGTTCACATTGATTGAATGGTAATGACATGAGTACCACATGGGTGGTCATGTGGCAAACATGGCACATGACTAGCTACAGTGTCTTTTAATTTAAATTATCATTGTAACGTAACCTACGTCGTATACGTAGGCCTTACATCATCAATTTAAAATTTGTAATTCAACAACACTAACAACTTTTTCTATTAAGAAAAATATTATAAAATTTCATTAAGTTAGTAAAGATGCGTAAGTAGGATAGGTAATATTTTTTTTATAAAACCCTAAACGTAGGAGATTAGCATTGACTTAAATAGCACTATTATTGAAAAAATATAGTTCTTTAGTAAAAATTCAGTACACACAATATGTCTTAAGAGAGCTTGTTGAGTTGGTGGCTATGGCGGAGTCATCGAAGTGGGCGGGAAGTGTGAGCGGAATCATTGATGCACCAATCGATAAGGTGTGGAATATTACTTCGGAATTCGGAGGGCTGAGCAAATGGCCTCCTGGTGCGTTGGAGTCGTGCGAGGTTGTGGCGGGTGAAGAAAGGGTGCCTGGCTGCACCAGACTTATTAAATTTTATTCTCCAGATGGTGGCAACAGTGAGATTAGAGACTCTCATTGAGTTCAGTAATGAAAAACATCTTCTTAAGTACAAGATTCAAGGTAATTAATCTCGTGTTAATACATACGCATGTTCTCTGTGTGTATACATATTAACAGTTATTTGTGTGTATGTGCATGTGTATATCACATTTTTACATATACACCCATAATATATATATATATATATACACACCTGAAACTTCACTTTAGAACTTCATTGTATTTTGATTTTGTTAAATTAAAGCAGTTACACACACACACACAAATATTTAATTTATAACAAATGTGAAATGAAATAGAATGTAGTTTATTAGGCATTAGTAAATTATCATAAATATTAAAATAAGTAAATGCCATTAGATTTTGAATAACTATATTATTTCCATGAATTAAATTAATTATATTGATTTTCTTAAAATATATTTTAATAATTAGTTCATGAAGTTCTAAATTGAAGTTTGAGGGTATATATGTGAATTTAAAACCTTCATGGGTATGTGTGTGTGTATACATATACAGATACATAGACACACACACATATAGAGAGAGACAGACGTATATAACAAAAGTACTGCCATGGTATGAACATATGCATGTGTGTGTATCTGTGTTTGCTAGTGTAAGAGCGATTACATTAAAGAACAAACACATCATGTGTGTGTGTGTGTGTGTGTGTGTGTGTACAAAGTCATATAAACTGTATACACACATTATTATGTCGTATTTAATTATATTCTTACATTATGTATATTAATATTCCATTGCTTATAGGCCATCCTGTACTGGAAGGAATAATTTCCACTCAAAAGTTTTCCAAGTATGCAAAAGATGAAACCAAAACAGTGATAGAATGGTATTACGAAGCCCCATTTGACCCCTCGAATCCCGACAAGGAGAAATTAATCTCAGACATCACGCTTGGATTTTACCAGGCAGGTATTGAGAGCTTGAACAAGGTTGTGTGTGTTTAATGGCCTGAATATACATATAAATAAAGTTTATCTTGTAAGTGTATATAAGTGTGTGCGTGCGTGCGGGCGTGTGTAAAAGTATAGACTTATATTCAAAAAATTTATATAGCGACACTATGTATTTTTCTCAAGAACGGAGAGTGCAGGAGTTAAATAATTGTTGGATTTATCAGGAACATGAGCAACCTGTTATACAAAAGTGTTAAGTTTGTTCATAAAGAAGTATATATTCTGCTTACCAATTCATATAGACCTTGGCCCTCCTCTGGTGTGTATTCATAACAAACCTGAAAATAATATATTTATATCTATATGCATAACACATACATACGTGAGTGCATCTGAGTGTGTGTGTGTGTGTGTGTGTGTACTTACATCAAAGCTTTTGTTTCGAGCTGTTGGATCATGTAATGCTTTGATACATACATCAGCAACGTCTGCACAGCTTATTCCCTGCATTCATCACCTAGTTCACACACGCACACACGCACGCGCACACACACACACACACAGAGGGAGAGAGAGAGAGAGAGAGTATACCTGGGTGATCCGGTTTCCTTGATCAAACACAAGAGCCTTTTGGCCTCCTGGTTCTCCTGCAGAACAGGCCAATTTATGAGATCCTTAAGTAAGAAACTTATATGAATACTATTCTTTCTCACCAACAATGGACCGGGTCTTACGATGGTGTAGCCAAGCCCAGAGTTTCTTAATGCTGTTTCTCCAGCCTTTAGAAAACAAATACAAACCCCCATTTACTCTCTCTCTCTCTCTCTCTCTCTCTCTCTCTCTCTCTCACACACACACACACACACACACACCTGTTTGGCCCTGAGAAGCTTCTCACGATTGCTACCATCTACACCAGCAGCGGAGCATGAAACCAAAATGAAATCTGTTTCTTCTCCCGTCTGCAAAAGACATGTTAACATTATATCATTATGTTATGTATTGTAGCTTATAATACTCTCACCGGTAGTGCCTTGATGTAGTCAATTAGCAGTTTGAAACTAGTGGTTCCGCCATTTACCACAAAAGATGATCTCTGAATACACATTGCAAACTTATTTTCAGTATATATGTTACAATATATACAGAATATATATAAACATATATACATATGTTGATATAAGTTTGGTAAATATTAAAAATGTTATGCATCAGAGTTTCACTTACTTGTCTTCTTGGCTCAAACCGAATGCCTAACTTGTCCACCAAGAAAAGATCAATAGGAGGATCAGTTTCATTTAATGGTCTAAACTGAGAAAATGGTATTCTCACCTGCAAAAGGACTAATACAATTGTGCTCAGCTACGGTTGAGGGTTTAAGGTTTAAGGTTTAACTAAATTAAATAATTAACCAATTAAATATTCATTTCGAATTAGTTAAATTAGATTAATAAAAAAAATTAAATAGAAATATAACAACTTACCCTGCTATAACCAAGTCTAGTTGAAAATCTTGCATAGTATATTCTTCTTGGAGCGTCGTATTCTCCACCGCTTGTCTCAAGAAGTAGATTGTATATCTTTCCATCACCACATACACATAATACAATTCCTTCATATCTGCTAGTAAATCATTAGTGTGTGTATGTGTGCATGGGCGTGCATACGAGCGTGTGTGTATTACAATAAGTATAGACCTGTCAAGCGTAAAACCTGAAGGAAGTGATATATCTTTTACCATATCCACGTGTCCACCTCTGCTGAGAACAACCCCTGCAACATACATTTGACATTTATAATTAAATTAATTAGATAATTAGTTGTTTTAATTAGTTTGATTAATACCTGAGAAAACAGCATTGTTCTCTTCATCCACATCAAGGACACCGGGAAAGCTCATTTCGTATTTAGAAGAATGATCACGAAAAGCTTCCCCTCGTCTTATGTCCCATAAATCCACCTCCTTTTTCTTACTGAATTTTGCCAACACTAACTTGCTCTTGCTGCTTCTGCCTGCTCTAGTTTGTGCTAACTTGTGATTATAATCCTATATAAACTAAAGTTAACATAACGTGTGTGTGTTTCTAATGCATATACTTATACATACACACAAGTATTTATATAAGAGAGAGAGACCTGGAAGGCTGTGGACAGGTTTCGAACGCCCTTATTATCGACTCTGTAGAGATCTGCAGTGATTAAGGATCTTGCAGCTGCACAGAATATCACTTTGTTGCATCCTTCAATTGCTTTTTTCAATGTCTCTGGCTCCCCAAGATCACCCACCACAATTTGTACCTGATATATAAACGATTATGAATACACAAACATACACTGTACTGTAATATACAGAACGTTTATGTGTGCGTGCGTTTAGCATTATATAAAATAACTTACGGAACGAGGTAGCATGTCTAGAGTCTCCGGGTCCGCTTTTCTCACTAGTGCCTGAAAAGTGAAGGGACAACTGAGATCACACATATTACCACTGACACACCACCACACAGTTACACACACATATATATCTCAACATTAATGTAATAATATATGTGCTGTATTTTCATACTATACTATAATACAATATATGGCAATGGGAGCTAATTGGCCCATACACATACTAACAAACATGTGTGTGTTTGTAATTTTAGTAAGCTTATGAAGTACTAGTTCATCGATATTATAATGCTTAGCCTCTCTTAGCAGTAAACCGAGTGTTGTCAATACAATAAACACACACACACACACCCGCTGTATATGAATATGTATGAATACCTTGATTTGTACCCTCTTATTTGCAGTTTCCTAATAAGAATCCGTCCAACTCTGCTAGTAGCACCAGTTACAAGAACCGTAGTATACTCTGCATTTGGAGTGGTAAACTCACACATTGGCCCCACAGTGAGTGCACTGTCATCCTCTTGTGACCTCGATGACCCAGTGAACTGCCCCAAATCCTGAAGCCTCCTCCATATCGTCAAACACTTTCCTTGATTTTTTCCCCAAATCCACCGGGTTTACTGTCTCAAATTCAGAGACACCTGCAATACCATAAACATATATATATATATATATATTATATACACACACACACACACATCATATATATTGTGTGTGTGTGTGTGTACTATATCAATTTAGATTATATATGTAGATATAACAGTCCATTCAGCGATCTGAATACATACGGATATATGTTTGCAGGGTGAACTCTCTCCCTCTCTCTCTCTCACACACACACACATCGTATGGATTACATTTGAGAGTACCTGCTTATCTTGCTCTGCAGATTTCTGTTCACGCTTCTGTGCTCGAATTATGAATCTATTGTGTTGAACACGCTCCTGCATTCCCGGAGCTCGATTGATCCGCCCCGCGAAGCAGGCAGCCATCGCCAGAGCTTTGCAAATATACCTCAAAACAGAGCATGTCCATCCTAGTGTACAAGAGACTGAAATGTCTCCACGTGGCTTAATATACACCGTGCAAATTAGGGCTCCTGGCGTCTTTGGTGAAATTCTATCCAGCTTCCATGGGATTAACTGGGAATTAAAAATTATAAAATAATTATTTAAAAACATCTTGACTTAAATAAAAATCCATATATATATTGTTATTAATATTATTTTTAATCTCCAAAATTAAGTTAAAAAACATTAGTTTATAGATTGTTATACTTTTGAATAAGGATGAAAAACTTTACAAATTAATCAACAATAAAGAAAATTTAAATTTGCAAAATTCTATTTTAAATGATTAAGACTTAAGTTCTTTAAAACACTGTATAATCATCACAACAATAGATCCAATGTATTTATTATTTATTTATCTATATCTCAAATTCAACATTATTTTTATATTAACTTCTTTAGGCTTTTAATTCATTCTTCATATATTATTGTTCCTCGTTATTGGTTCACTTGGTATTTCCTTAATATTTATTAGTTGAAAGTGTTAACTCTTTAAGTTAATATATTTCACTCTTTTAAAATATAATAATGCATTAAAATTGGGCAATATATAATTGATTATTCTTTTCCATATATGGCTAAGTATTTAAAAAGAATCTAAGATAAATGTTGATTTTAAAACATTATATGAAAAAGTTCTTACTTAATTAATTTGTTGCATTTAAAGGATCTAGAATAAAAAAGAACAAGGTAAGGTCTTTCACATATATAGTTTACAATTTTTTAAATTCAATTACTCATTTAAAATAGTCTAAATGTCAAGCAATTAAGATTTATTCAAAAATAGCATTATTAATTTTTGTGAAGCTTACACAAGATAATGGACAAAGTATAATGTCAAAATATTTATTGATTTAATTAAAAGTAACATTATTGACTTTTGTGAAACTTACACAAAATGAATAAATGTCAAAACTTTAATATATTTTAAAAGGTAACATTAAGGTTTGTAAAAGGTTAGAGCTAAGAAAAAGTAAGAAATAGGATAATATAAATATATTTCAGTTGACTTTAAAAACACTACACTCTTATTAAATATATTAGTAACATATTGAAACTTATGGATTTTACTTGTAAACAATATTTGTATGTTATCCAACCTTATAGCCAAGTTATGCTGGTGCCCTAAGTATAAATTAATTTTCTTTCATACATTGTTAGAAACCAAATATAAAGCATGTAAAAATTGCATTTATTGAACTTTCCTACGTTGGAGGAAAGCCCGTAAGAAAGATGTAATAAAAAATCTTACGGCAATAACACAGATAGGAGAATCAGACAGTTGGAGAAGGATAAGATTCAGTTAGGGCAAATTAAGGCAAGAAGGGAGAGAGAGAGGCTATGTATGAAGAATATAGAGAGCTATGGAGAGGAATGCATGAGAGAAAGAGGATCATTAGGAGTGAAGTAAGTCTTCTTATTTGCTATCTCTTGTAACCATTTAATAATGCAAGTGTATAATTATATATATATAAATATGATATATATAGTGAATATATGCTTGACATATGAGAAAGTTATCTTAAAAGTGTTATAACATAGCAATGGCCAAAACAAAATCTTATCCTTGACCTTAGAAACGAGATAAGGTGCATATATATAGCAATACTAGGTCGAAATTCCATATCCTTTAACATGGAAAAGCTTTCCCTATGCTATATAGTGATTTTTACATACAGAAAAGTTTTGCCATATTAATGTCATGTATCATTTGTGATTAGTATTTTCATTTGTAAATAAAGTGTTGAGCCTTGAGCCTGACTTATCAACATGGGATCATAGTATATTAATTAGGGTAGACTTATTGGTTCTTGTTTTTTGAATGTATTATGCATCAACTATAATAAATCATATAAGAGATGACCTTGTCATCTTCTTTGACTAAAGAATTAAATGCTTTCATGAAATTATTTTTCTTAAAGGGAAAGAAGGGCTTGTGCGTGATTATATCGGGAAAGAGCAAGTGTCCCTATAAGACAATAAATTTTGAAGGTTATAAAGAGTGGGTCAATTTAAATTCATGAGTCAGAGATGATTAACGCTCATTGTATTTAGTTTATGTTGATGTTGAGAAAGATGATGTAAGAAATTAGGTAATTATTTATGAAATCATGGACACTCAAGCTACACAAGAAGTTGATGTTATCATCAAGAATAACGAGTTATATGTAAATGAAACAATGGATCACATTGTTACATCATTGAAGCATAAGGTTGTAGAAATTTGAGTAACTAACTTTAATGTAAAAGTTACAAAGGATGAGTTCTTGGTTGTGCTATCTAAAGGCTTATGAAATTCAACATTGAAATTCCATTTGTGTATGTTGAGAAAACAAGATATGAACCATGAAGAGTTATTCAAATGAACTTTACAATTTGAGAAGTCAACAAGTATTATACCTCGTTCTAGTCATGAGAGTGATTTGTCAACGATGACTTAGAGTTCATAAGGAAATAGGCAAGACAAAAAAACCTATTTGAGAACATATTGAATTTAAGGGACGTTCACAATTCATATATCCAGCTTTACATGGCAACGATGCAAGTCATTGTTTTGAGGGTTGGCATGAATTTAACTTGCATTATGAAATCTGTAAGAAAGTAGAACATCTGAGTAAGGATTGTCCTATAAAGTAGTAAGGAAGAGAGGCTCGTTAACAAACTAAACAACAGAGTTCTTCTTCTTTAAATAAGAATAAGTTTCATCATTGAGGGAAAAAATAATGAAAACAAAGAAGAACAAGAATGTAAATTACATGGTTAGTAGCAAATGGCTTAGCTTAGATGACAAGAGTTGTGGACGTAAAGTTTGCATTTTATGCTCTTTAGTTAGATTATGCTACGACTAATTATTCAACTTACGTAAAATAATTATTTAACTCTTTTTAAACAATGTTCTAGGTAAGTGTTTAATGGTGTCGAGGTATGTTCTAATTCATGACATACACTCCTTTAATTTGAACAAATGGGGAACAATGATATAACTTAAACTTCACAAATGATGGCGTAGAAGCTAAACATATATAATATAGCTTTCTAACTAATGATACAAAAGTTGGTCAATTGTTTCAAATGGACTACATTGGTGAATGGCTTGAGTATAAAGCCTTCTATGATGCCTCTCTATGAGTCATATGTTACATGGAAACAACATCGACAATCTTTTAATTCTAAAGCAAGTTCTCAAGCATCAAGAGTATTAGAGTTAGGCTAACTCTAATAAAAAGGTCTACATACATTCGAGTGGGCTAACTGAGCCCTCAGTTAGCCCACTCGAATGTATGTAGACCTTTTTAGGTGCAAACACATAAAGAGAAGGGGGTCAACCACTTTTTGTGTTATCGATTTGAGTCCACAAGTCAAACTTGTGATGGATGCTCATTTACTACATATTTTAATAAATTTAAATAAATGACATTCTTGACTTCATATTTTTTCTATTTGGTAGGGTGTTACTAAGGGTTTATGACTAGTTAATTATAGTTGACTACAAGTTAAAACCAGGTTTGGTATTATTTAGTGCCTTAAAATAAATTTGGAGAATTGATAAATCGGATGGAGATTATAATCTTAGGTATCAGAATTTAAAAATAGCACTATATACTATAAGTCCTCATAATTTATAATATTATACATTATAGTAAATTCATTCCTTAAGCATCTTAGTAACCTCAACACATGTCAAAGTTGTTTAATGGATGTGAGTGTTCTTGTCTTGATAAACTTATCAAATATATAAATAAAAATGTTTACATGCCACATAACACTTGTTTTTAATCTTTCTTTTCATGAAACTTTCGCAAGTGCATATTAGTATATGTCTAATGTCTATAGTGTAGCAACGACCTTCAAATGTGGCATTGCACCTTATATGATATATCTCAACATTGATCACTATTTCTCTTGCCTCCATTATTTGTTGTTAAATGCTTTAAAGATATTAGCCCTATAAGGCACTTGCTTACCATTATGCTATGGACATGTGCTCAGGTCCATAAGAGTTTGTGGTTATGGAACATCTCCAATAACTATGTAAAAAATCCACTCTAATAAGTCCCATTGGTTCTTCCATGTAAAACTAGTCCCTTCATCCACATGTTACACAACTAGAAAGTTAGTTGCCTTAGTCATGATAATATTAACAACCCTACGAGTATGTTTGACATCTAAACCATAGAAGTAAATCAAAACCCATTTTGTATGGCCACCCACATATGCGTTCCTCGTAACAGCTAATTGGCTGATCTTACATAAGCTTTACATGCATCACAATTTACATCTTTACCAACACATCATGCATTAGTTTTGGGACTGGGTCTTTGATCAGGCCATTGGTTTTGTTGTACTTTTGCTTCATAACCATGGTGCTCAACTCCATTTGTGGCACTGCCCGTTCTCTCTTCTCACTTTTGTTGGTGAAACAACTCCATTTTCATGGTATTCACTGGCATGGTTAATCAAATCGATAATTTTATAAAAGATCATTTACGTCTTGGTGCTCTTTGTAGATTAAATTTTGATCTCCAAGATGGGCACCTTCAGTGTGATACTCCATTGATGTGCCAACGACAATTTCATGCACTACCACAACCACCACACTCAAACCCAGTGAAACTCGTTTGAACATCGTCTCCTTCAATTGTTCAATGGTCAGTTTTATTTCAATGTACCTTCCCTCTTGAAATGCAATCATCTCTATGGATTCTCCCAAAGCGCATAACATATTAGTAACATAAGCAACATATAATTGAAGAGGACCACAACTAACTTCCAAAGTTAAATAAGTTCTAATGTTTATTTTTTGAAAGATTAGTTGTGAATGCATAAGCGACATCTCTAAGATGAAATTCAATTAACAAAATGATTTATTTTTTTTGGGTTGAGGTTTGTCAATGAACCTCAACCCATAAAATACCTAATATGTGAAATATCTTCACTAGTGAATTTTAATGTACATCTTAACTAACCAGCACTTGAGTTATGATAAATTTGTAGTGTCTACATGTTCTTTCTTCTCCACTATAGATGGATTTCATTACACTATGCTTTAACTTCTTTCTTAGTTGGAGCCAAAAGCCACTCATGGCATATTATCTTATTCTCAATTTAGAATTCCAGTCAAATATACAATTTGGTGTGTTTGTTAAAGCTCTGACTCTAATAGAAGAAACACGTCCTTTCACAACATTTCATGCGAGATGTTTGATCACCATTGTAAACCTCTCGTACTGTTGTCTAGTTGGCACTAGTTACATTCATTAAGAACCCTTTGAAATTGGGATGTTTTTCTATATGTTTAAATATCACCTTGTTAAGAGAGTTTCAAAACACCACTTGTGCAACGTGATCTTGCACTCTGAATTGGCCAACAATGACCAAATAATGTTTAATAAATATTAAAATACTTACTTCGAATCACAAATATGTGTTATCATGATAACCCAGTCCTTTATGCCATGGACATGGTTAAAATGAATCTAGTAAATGGTAAAATCAACATCGACATATTCATCATTTAAATAAGATCGACACCTGAAATTAATCCTCTCATGAAAATTTTAAAAATGTAAGATGTTAATCAACATTATCGAGTTAATTAAGAAAGAAACTTATATTTATTAATAAGAACATCTGGACTTTAAATCCAAAATGGATTAAATACTAACAATCTTCGATCCAATGTCTAATTCTAATAAGAAATCATTATCATTATCCAAAAAAATGGTTTAGCACCTTTGTGTTATAATAAATTGAAGAAATAAATCAATTCACTAAATTGATTATCATCAGAGCAAAACTGTTATTGAGTAGGATATTCTTCGTATGTTCTTTATAAATTATCTTTTGAATATACTTCAAAGCGGTGGACATACTATTTATTATAATATTCACAACTATACCCTCATCTTTTTCAGAAATTCTTTGTCGACACCTTAATCCAAAGGATGATCGTGCAATAGTTACTTTGGGACAAAGATGTTGGCATTGACTTGACCCTTGTGATTTCTCTTTGGGGCGCAATGTGTTTCTTAAGATGTTTACTTTGACTTGGACTCTTTGGGACAAGATGTGCTCCTTAATGTAAGAGTATTATCTTTCTCCCTTTAGTCATAAAGACAAAAAAGCAATTAACATTATGAGGAGGACCCATGTACTACTTAATTGAGTGACACGCAATTTATTTAAGTGATTTTCATCAAATAAGAAAGTGGCAATAACAACATGTTAATACAAAAATAACTATGTAGTCAAGATATCAACATATATATGGCCATGCATCTTTAGGATTGTCTCTAGCCCAGTGAATATGTGCAGTCAAGATATTAATTGTCTTTAAGTTGAATAGAGTAATTTGAGAAGGGAATAATAATACTCACCACCTCTTTAAAAGTGGATATCATTGTCCACAAACTTAAGGGTTGATCGAGCTAGAAGCAATGGATGTACATATGTATATAAGAGGACTTATTAAGTTAGGATTAACCTCCTCATGCCACTCAATTAAAATGGAGTGATTGAAAGGATAAATTAAACTTTGGTGGAGCTAAGTTGCATAATGCTACATAACTCAAACTTGTCTTCCACATTGCATGTCCTTGCCTAACTCTAGCATCCTAGGAATGTGTTTTTCCTTAATGAGGAATCACCCTTAAAGTCAAGGTTAGTAAATACATGTCGTCCCAAAGAGGAATTACCTTCTAAGTTAAAAGTAAATTTTAAGAATACATATCATCTCAATGAGTAATTACTTCCAAGTCAAGGACAAAATTCTAAGGAATGCATCTCAGCACATGAAAGAATCACGCTCCAAATCTTAACTAACATATTAAAAATTACGCTTCATCCCATGGTATAAGACTATTCCTAATAATAAGTCATCTGCCTATTTATAAATAGTCAAAATTATACCACTCAAGAATTAATAATTCTAATTGAAATCACACCCTATCCCATGGTACCCAAGAATTAATAATTATATGAAAATTACACTTTGTTTCATAATACATAGGATTAATAATTGTAGTTGCAATCACATTTCATCTCACGGTACTTAAGAATTCATAAATGTTTATTATTGAACAAATAGTTAGATTCAATTATTTTTTCCCTTTTAATTATTATACCTCACAGTTTATAAGATTTTATCATATTTTCATAAATTAATTGAACAAAGGGTATTATTTAAACTTTCATTCTGGCTGAGCTTAACCAAAATGTATAACATTTTATAAGTATGAGAAGATCAATATTATAAACAAAATTAACATGCAAAAGACATACTTCTTATTTGTGACACAGGGATAAAGGTGTTTTAAAAGGAGCGTCCAAATGAATGGGTTTTGAAAGGTAGCCTGCATTATAAGATGTCGATGTGGTCCATAATAACAAGATATTGTTTCTATGCAAAAGCTTAGTAATAAATCTTTATTGCTATATAATAAAAATGTGCCCAAATGATGACACGTAAGTGCTGCAGCTTAATTGTTTAAAGAATGATGTTTTTATTCTTTTAAATTCATAGAAATTTAAAATAATCATCTCAAACATTTATCATTAAAATTTATTAGTTTATAAGATTTTGTTGTTTTCTTATTTAATATTTCATAAAATATATTATACTGATATCTAAATTTATACTTAATCTACGAAATAATACGTTACTTTATATAAGAAGTCAGCAGTATAACCAGTCATATGATATACAGCTGTAGAGGTGGATAATAACAGTAGTATAAAATATACTATATAAAATATATAGTAGTCTCCAAAAGTTACAGATATTATTCCTGATAAGTACAAATAATATCGTATATGATGTTCTATATAAGTGCATATGAGTCATATATGAGTATAAATAATAATATATATAAGTACACATGAGTCATATATGATGTATATATGAGTCATATTAATATACGCAAATTTATGAGTACAAAATGTAAAACAGAGCTTTTCATATTTCCTCTGTACAAAGTCATTATGCACATAACATACCTTGCATAGTCATAATAGAAAAACAGTTTTATCTCTATTTGTTACGAAATCCCCGTTACGAATTATATGCCCGCTCCCTGTAAAAAGGCGTGTGTTTTAGACACACACGCACACGCACACGCACACACTCCACTTACATTCACAAGTGGCTCTTCTGCGCCCTTGTTAGTAAACAGCACTGCGAAAGAGAGAACCTGCACAAAAGAGAAACAGTTGAATACACTTTAATAGCGTTATTAATTAATAGAATTTTGCATACCCTTTCTCATTTTCTCTGCAGTGGGCTGGAAGTGAGGACCTTCATCAGCCCCCTCACATGTAACCTCCCCAGTCGGGGTTCGATAACATACAACCCTTTGCTTCATCACGGAAAACCTGCGAGCAATACAATATGGTGTATTAACGATCGGCATGGAACACAATCAATATAACATGCCACGAACTAGAAGATTGTTATTAAATGTATATCGCTTTACAAAGTGAGTATTATATATCAAGCCACAACACACACAAACATACATATATATATATGACATTTAAGCTAGATTAAGGCTTACCATCATCCTGTTGTCAATTGAGTCCAGATTGATGCAATGCTCACCGTCCTTCGGTGAGATTTGACATCTACAGTGGATTTCGCACTGGTTTTCTTTAAGCCGCTACAGTGCCGTGCGGGGGCGCTCATGTTGCATGGAATCTGTGTCGCCATAGCCGCCATTCTGGTGAAGAAGGGGCAAAATGGAACGAAAAACATAAGAAAATGTATAATTTACTCGAAAATGCGCCTATGCACATCAATCCACGCAGAGAAACAACAAGAAGAAAGTACTTACCCCTTTAAATTCAATGTTTTTTCTTGTTTGCCGCTGTGTAGATCGATCTTTCACGACGAACCCTAACCTATAAAAAATCATCGACGTGGTTATATCCACACGTGTTCGCGTGATCCGATGGCCCAATTTCATCGAGACACAAAAGATCTTTTGCCATTCGACGGCACGATTGCACGTATATATGTATTGAGTATTATTTCCATAAATCAGAATTATTTAGGAATATTCTGTGAATACCTCTGGAGATACTGCTCAGCCAGCTTCTTAACCCTCGGCCCTTCGCTAATGAGAAACTCTGCTGACGTGGCGTCCTTGTGGTGTTGGAGGACCTTGGCCGTCGTCTTGTTTACTGTCCATTTATACTGCTCCGAGTTTATTACTCCACTCTTGTATAATGGCCTTATGTGCTCCTTCACATAATCTCCACCTACACACATGAACACGTATGTATGTGTGTATATGCGTGTAACGTATACATCTATACGTGGACAAGGTGTATATCCATCGTGCGTGTGTGAGAGAAAGAGCATTTCGTATATATATATTATAGATCTGTATACACAAATACATACGTACCTAATATATGCAGATATAGAATATTATAGATATTATACACACTTCATTACTATTATTTGCTAACCTGTTGGTCAACCGAAGTTTCTTTGTAGAAGATTTATCCTTTGAAGAAGATTTAGAAGTATTATTCTCTTTACTGAGGAGCATATTCTTGTCAATGTTAATGTTCTCACTCAAATGCTGAACAATATTACTCCTTACTCGATCGATCCGGCTAAGAATATCAATAACAATATGCATATTAATAATATTTACAAAGGATATTAGATATTAACGTTATGCACTCGTACCGTACGATCGTATGACGTACATATAATGCACACATTACAACATAGTATATATGTGTATATGAAGTTAAGTAATTACCTGTCCAGCTCAGTGAACTTGTAATCATCTTCTTTAGAATGATTTGCCCCTTTGGTCTCCTCCAAAACGACAGCATCGTTGTCCTTTGTTTGCGATCGAGAAACATTCCGAGGCATTTTTCATGAATATGCTCCCTGTGGGTTTGATCCTTGTTCTTATCCGCTGTTTTAATGCATTAGTATTACTATTTCTATACTAAATAAGAATGCTCTCTCTCTCTCTCTCTCACACACACACACGCACAGTTCAAACCTGTTATCTTCGAAACTTGTTCCTTTGTCTTCGATGGGGAAGCACTCTCCGTCTTCTCGACTGCTGTTATAACGTATGTTATACTTCAATGAACATATTTACTGATGTGCGTGCGTGCGCTCTGTGATGTGTGACGTGTGACGTGTGCATGGGTGTCTGTGTGTGTATGTGCGTGTACCTTTCTCGGTTGTTTTGATAGGAACCTGTTCCTGTGTTTCTGCCTCAGCTGCTACGAATAATTCATATACCATCAGTGATAACTATTACATACACTACAAATATAATGTGTATTATAATACCTTTATCCGTAGAAACTTGTCCATGTGTATCCGACTTCTTTTGTATTTCAGCTGCTATGAAGTATTAGTATCACTACGATAAAAGCATTTTAAATGATCTTTCCTAACTATAATAAAATACTATAAGTAGGGATGCAAGCACACATATACATATCTACATGATATGAATTCAGACATGTATATGTATATGTCTATGTGTACAGATATAGAAATACATATGACAAAGATATCAGGCTATTTTATTTGTTTCTTCTACAGTAAGGACTCCCGCTCAAATTCTCCACACGCACACACTTCTGAAACAATGTTCTCCTTACTCTTTTCTGTGGAGTCCTTTTCGGTACGTAGATGCTCCAAAAGAGCATTTATACCCTTTCCAAATGCCACGTCTGTCATGTATTTCATCTTCTTCCTTGGTGATTCGTCAGCATTCTCGACTTTCTCTTCCTGTTGATTTGAAAAATTATCATGTCATTGTCAAAATCAATACTATATATGAATATTTAATAGTTCATTAATCAGATTATAACCATATAACAATTATAACAATGAATTAATCATTAAACAATATTGTTATAATTCATAGATACACATGTATACAACAGAATAGGTGTGTCTGCACGTATATTTTAACTGTCTCAATTATAACAATCTGATTAATTCATTGTTATAATTGAGACAGTTAAAATATACGTGCAGACACACCTATTCTGTTGTATACATGTGTATCTATACACAACATAAGAAGACGTGTACGGGATTTTCAAATGTATAAGACACTATGTGGTTAATCTATAAAAGGATATCGTGTGTGTGTGTGTGAGAGAGAGAGAGAGGGAGGGAGGGAGACAAACAAACAGACAGACGCAGAGATGCACCTGGTCGGCAGGGCTTCCTGGGGGAGAGTCTGAAACCAGCCCGGTAGCCACTAATGCTTCCGCGACCGTGTCATCCGTGCTGTTTTCCTGTGGTTCTTCTGGCTTCTCCTTTGTGGACGCTCTCCACGTGCCAAGGTCCTTACACACAGGTTCACGTATACACCCTTGCTGGCAATATCATAAAATAATACGCAGATCTCCACAAACGTACACATGCATATGCATACATTACAGCTTTCTCACATATATAGAGGGAATATTAGGTTTAGATGTCAATATATGTGATATGTCTGTGAGCATAAAGATATATTTAAATACTATGGATATATTAAAAGAAACATATACGATTGATGTTGCTCGTCTTACATATATCTGTGCAAATGTGCATACATGCGTGCATTTATGTAGTGTTAAGGACAATAAAACACGTGCTTGTCATACATACATAGATACATAATGTAAACACGCGCACGCAGAAAGAGAGAGAGAGGGACAGACCTGTTTGACTTCGCATATATCTCATTCTCCTTCGCAAGTGCGTCGTTAATTGCCTCGACGGAAGCCTCATTTCTTCCCACCGTGGTGTCTTTCAAGTAAACCTCCAGAAACCGGTTCAAATGCATCTGTAAACATACGTGTGTGTGTGTGTAAACGTATATAGACAAATTGTGTGTGTGCGTGCACATTTTTGATATGATTATCATATACATAAAACCTGTCTAACTGCAGTCGGCACTCGGTATTTTGGATTTGGATCCAAAATAGGCCTCATATCAATAGGAAGTTGTGACTGTCAATAAAAATAAAGATTTTAGTTATACACACAGAATATACACACAACATATACATTATCAATGCACAAATATACACATACATACATGTACATGTACACGCACGCACAAAGTACCAGATTGACGAAGCCCTTCAAATTAATCGTGTTCAACCTTAACCTGTTGCTTGTTTTTTCTCGCTAGAAGCTCAAGTGCCCACTGTTTCTTATCCTTAGCCTCTGGTTTCGCATCCTTAGCCTCCGGTTTTGTTTCTACACTGACCTTCGCCCTTTCAGCCTTTACACCTTTGCCCTTTTCACCACCCTTGGCAGCTTTGGCCGCTTTATCTTCATCTTTGTCCCCTCTCGGAAGCAAAGAGCAATCCGCGAAACACACCCTATCAAGTATCGAATCAGGCTCTTCTTTATCTCTAACCTCCTCATTAACCACTTCTTTAGCTGCTGTGTTAACCCGTTTCTCCTTTAAAACTTTAACTCTCCAGAATGCCACATCCCAATCCCGGTCGTATACTCTACGGCCCCGTATACCACCGTATAGCTTACGCTTTAGATTCTCTCTACCCGTATTTACCATGCACTTCTTCGGCTTTTCATCCCTTTTTACCATTGCGGCCTATATGCAGACAATAACTGTTCATCGGGTAAATCCGTGTTTACTTGTTGCCTAATCTTCTCAGCTAATGATAAGTCGTCTGTTTCTCTTCTCATTATTATCCTTGTTCTCACACCCTGCAAATTTATATTAGTATATTTGTTATATACATGCACGCAGCAGTTGTCTAAGTTTCCAAAAGACACTGTGTGCATGTGTGTTACAGAGGCAGCTGGCTACATGAATATGATATAAATATTTATTAAATGCTCTCATCAATAAAAATTCCGTTTATCTAATAAAGAAGGATTACACAAATACATATATTGAATACATAAAAGTTGTACGGCTAAACTATAATGCCCACTAGCTAAACTGTCTGATGTACATGTCAGTAATATATTGTAGTATATATACATGAATATTTGTATATGATAGGATAATGTATCTACGGAATAATTAGAGCTATGATAATATAGCTTTCCGTTGTGTATAGCATACACACACTCTGTCCACCTAATCTAACACACACACACACACACACACAATTTATAAGTATTCTACATTAGAATAACAACATATTACAGTGCATAAATAACATACCTCTGATTTATTATTTTGCACTGGCTGCGTAATGGTTTCATCTTTTTAGGAATGTCCACTTTCTTCTGCTTCATGTCACTCACAATCTCCATCAACTTATCCTCGTCACTCACAATCTCCATCAACTTGTCCTCATCACTCACAATCTCCATCAACTTATCCTCGTCACTCACAGTCTCCATCAACTTATCCTTGTCACTCACAATCTCCATCAATTTATCCTCCTCGCTGTACATAATACACAGACAAATATAAACATGTATAAATGAAATATATATTTGATACGGTAGCATTACCTTATGAACCTATTAGCTGTAATCTTCCAGCCTTACAACACACACACACGCACACGCACACAAGTTTTAAACCTGAAATTTGAATCAGGTTTTGCAGTCTGAATTTCACTTATTTCCTTCGTCGTAACATCCGAATCAGCAGCATTATCTTCCATATCCTCAGGAATATGCTCCGACTCCATATAGTCTTCCTGCAAACAATATCATCATTACCTCATGCACGCACACACAACTACTTAACATTCCAGTCTAACATAATACCTGTTCAGGCTTCAAAAAATCGAACTCGTCCTCTTCAATATGCTCCTCTTGTAAGTCCTCGGGTCGAAGCTATGTAAGATATTAAGGTTAAGGATATATTTATTATGTTATTATTGAATAAAACCTCTTTAAAATCGCTAAATTCTTCTTCAATGTCCTCTGGTAGAAGAACATTCCTCCCGTTCAATGTCTTCCTCCGTATTATCTACTTGGCTGCATCTTTCTGTAGAATCAGATGTAAATACGAATATACTATATGCATTAGCTTATATGTATACAATACAACATCTATCATTCTTACTGGTTCCTTGCTTCTCCAACAAGTCGAAAAGCTTGTCCAGGCTTGTGGGCTGTTGAGAAGATTCTGAAATATGCAAAGGTGCAGATTCTGGAATCTGCTCAGATATTAGAGCATTTTCAGATATACTCGGATATTCCGAACTGCTGCTGCTAGCCATGGATATAACGATTGCAGACTCTCCTGTTTCTGTAAATGCAAATGCAGCTTCTTCCACGTTCTTCTCCATGTCCTTATTAGTGCACCTGCATAAACAAGTATAAATATTGTAAATAGGTATGTATACTTTACCTTGGACATAACCACGTTTTCCATACGGCTTGTTTGGGTCAAAGCCTACGCAACATGCATGGTACCTGAACAGGCATTGGATGTCAGAACATGGTGTGTTTGTGTTTGTGTAACATAAACTTGCCAGCAGTCACATCCATCACAAGCCACAGAGGTATCTTCAAGATCATTCTGAATAGCTTGTCCACACGAAGCTTGCATTCATCTCCATCCATGCATGAAACAGCCTAGTTAACAAATCCTTGTTATATATGTAAGTTTTATGTATGCTCACACAGACATGTCCTGTGATGCACATACGGCTATTACGCTATATAGAACTCGTTCTTTCATTAACATATTACATTGTGAGTGTGTATACCTTGACAACTATACATATATACAGGTATATGTGACAGGTATACGATCATATGTTAAGCACACATAGTTCATATATAAAAAATTATTAGATACCTCTTCATCAATAAGATATGAGAATGCCTCATCATTTGCCCTGCAAAGAACAAACTGTTACTGCGTTTTACATTAAATGTTTCATAAATAATACCTTGTATCATCATTCTCGTCTTCTATAGATTTGCAAACAGCAGCCTTGACATCTCTAACAATAAGCATTCTGTTGTTATGTCAAAATAAACTCGCTCTCATTAATCTAGCGCACTCTTTACTTATTGTAGCGTGTAAAAAGTGTGTCCCTGACTTACATTCGCAACAAGGCTTACAAACTTGAACTGGGCTTTGCACATTGGACAAAGATTCGTCACTGGCCCAGTCTTCAATGCAGGAGAAACAGAAACTGGAAAAGCAAGTATAAAAGCATCAATTCGTGGATGCACGTGTTTATTGTCAAAAATCAATGTATAACACACATACCACATATATAATGTATATGTGTGCGTAAATCAATGTATAAAAACACATATATATTATGTATATGTATTTATTTAGATAAAGGACTTACATGTGATTACAGCAGTCAAGGAGGCCCCTACTAGACACAACGGCATCACAAATACCACATATGTTGTCCGGATTCTATGGAAAAAAACAATGATCAGTCTCTCTCTGTGTCTCTATCTCTCTCTAAGATTCACACCTGGATCCGAACATCCTGCTCCATAGCCGGATCGCCGCCCTGATCCAAGTCCCCCATAATGCACCAACATAACCCTAATCAATGTGGAATATGCGAATTTCTATGACTCGCGATCTCAGCCGTGCATTTGAAGATTTCAGAATTAGCATGGAGATGGGCATTAAGCCGGCTTTGCCACGCGAAGGGCGGTTAATTTAGTGAGGAGTGCAGCGATGGCTGGCAACGGGGAAAATGCATCCATTTCCACTACAGATCGAGGTAAGCACCAATCCCACACGCACGCACGCAACGCACACGTGTGTGTTCTCTTTCAGAGATACAAGTAAATGGGGAGGTACCAGAGCCCACTGATAAAGCACGACTTATCGCGTCTGGAGGACCCAGAGGCCAGGCAGATTGCACTCACCTCACTGAAGAGCTGCGTGCGCCACCTGGAGCCCGACTGCATCTCCTTGTTCCTGGACCAGATATCCGAGGTCCCAAGATGCAATCCCGGCCATACGTCATCTCCCTGTACGAGGACATCTCACGAGTGCACCGGTCGCTGGTGGTACCGTACATACCCAGGATGATGGAGTCAATCGTTACCGCTCTGTCGGAGAGCGGTAGCTCCCCCAATGTCCACTCTGCGTGTGCAAGAGTTGTCGACAGTCTCAGCAGGTACTGCATTGATGTACAGCACAAACCAGGGAAGTCTTACGTGCAATCTGCGAGCCATTGGTTACTGTCCTAGTGGGGAAGTTTGTCCCAGTTGCAGCCGGTGCTGCCACGTGTTTACAGGCGCTTGTGCTGTCTGAGGCCTGGAAGCATGCCCCCTGGTGAGCTTGTCAACGAGGTATGCTGCAGGGCCACGCAGGCATTGAGTGGTAAGTCAATGCCGACTGTTCCCCACATACATCTTGTCTGCACGCTCTCGAGTGTCAACAAGGAGGCTCTGTCGGCGTACACCCTTGAGTTGCTCAGAGGTGGAGGTGACATTCTCCAGGCGGCTGCCGCCTGGACACTGAGGGTCGCAGCTGCTCAGCTACTTAAGTGTGCTCTTGAGCTGTACCATCCGGACAGTTCAGCAGCTTCACAGGAGCTCTCCAACGTCATCGAGGTTCTCGAGAGGTACCGTCTGGACCGGATGCCTAAGGTTCGATCTGCTGTTGGGGATGCACTGAAGACTGCCAAGCAAGGTACTGTACACGTGAGCAAGGGATTGGTTCAATATTGCTGCCGAGACTTGAGAGACGGCCTATTCTCTCGAGAAGTCAAGGAGCAGAGGTTGAGTTTGTGATAGTCGAAGAAGGCAGTAAACAACCGAAGAGCTTAAGGAGGAAGGGGAAAAGCTCGGACACGGTTAGACACACGGTCTCGGCCGGGCCGGGAGGTTACGTGGTACAGGAGTGGATCAAAGTTGAAGACGGATTTCCGCACTCTAGGGTGCTTGCTGGCATTGATGAGGGTGACGAGTACTTTGAGCAGCAGCCGGTTTACGAGGACCCTTTGTACGGACAACAGTTCTACTCTCCCTTGGAAAGGCACGTTGTCATCTTTGATGAGGGATCATACGGCTACTAACACTTGCAAGCGCCTCATAGAAGTACTCTCTCTCTCTCTCTCTCTCACACACACACACACCACACCTATAGTTGTATAAACTTAGTTTGAAATTCTTTCAGGAAACTGCAGCAGCGATACCTTCTGTTTCACAGTCGCCTCCAGAGAATACAGGTGACACAGTACAGGACACGGCTGACACGAATGGAGTGTGCGAGACAATCCAATAGCAGGCAAGGATCGTTCCATCACGCCTCCCATTCCGAACAAACCGGAAGCCGGTTCTCTCCAAGGAGACAAACGGCGACACTGAACCGTCGGAAGCTTGTGAGGAGACAGGAGACAAGCCATTGAACGTGTCGGAAGCTGCCGGAACGTTGGGAGACAAGGTTAACACTAATGAGAGTGACTCTACAGTGTCTAATGACGGTAGTTTCGATGAGAGCAAGAACAACATGAGCGAGGAAATGGTGGACACATTTCGGCGTTCCTGGAAGAACTGGAAACAGCCAACGGGCCGGAAATAGTGACACGTGTTCCAGACAGTGACCTGGTAAACACTTCTTTAGATCCGAGTCGCAGAGGTTTATCAAGACAAACAGGTGGAAATTGTACGCTACGGTGTTGAAGGGCTTCTCTTGCTTCCTTTTGCTGTGGCTGTTATCAAATATTTGCAACCAAACTTAGACGTGGTACCACCAACTTGAGGACATAGAAAGATTTTGTTTCTTCATATATGCATTGCTGGCGTGCGTGCGTGCGTGCGTGCGTGTGTGGAGAGAGGGAGAGATTCCCGTGTTGTACGTTTACATTCTTGTATTAAACGCAAGTACCAAATACGAACATTATAGAATCTACTAGAATGTATACGTGCATATCGACATATATACACATCGATGAATATGTGTAGATTTGTCTAGTATATATAATGCGCGAGTGCGTGTGCGTGTGATTTTGTAAGGGTTTAACACTGGTGAAAGTGCCACGTGTCGGGGGATTAAACAAAAATGTGTTTTAGGGTGATTAAGAGAAGGAGTGATCGGCTGCGATACATAGATCCCATCCGTCCCTTAGGGTTTATAGATCGGCCTTTTGTAGGGTTTGGGAGAAGCGCCTTCAGGATGAAGATATCCGTCAAGACGCTTAAGGGAACCACTTTGATCTGGATGTGCAGCCAGGCGATACGGTAAGCATAAAAATCCATAGAAATCTCATAGAAATCGGCCGAATTGGTGAGAAATCCATGGCGCCTGCCCAAGCTCAGTGCGGAATCCATGGCTCCAGGTCGTGTCCGTGACAATCTGCACCGGATTGGCCTCTTTTCCGTCTCCCTCGAGCTGGGGTTCTTGGAAAATCACTTAGGGTTTGTGTTCTTGTGTACAGGTGATCGCCGTGAAGAAGCAGATTGAGGATTTGCAAGGGAAGGAGAGTTTTCCCTGCTCCCAGCAGCTCCTGATTCATCAGGGTAAGGTTCTCAAGGATGACACTACCATGGAGGAGAACAAGGTCTCAGAGAACGGTTTCCTGGTAGTTATGCTCACCAAGGTGCGTCTTGATTCTTTATTCACATTTATCTAATCCCGCATTGCACTGAACGATGCTAATATGAATTTGGTTTTTGCCAGAGTAAGGGTGCACCTGCTACGTCTGGTGGTGCTTCTAGCACACCTTCTCCTGCTCCGGCTCCGGCTCCGGCTATTGCTACTGCTCCGACTCCTACTCCTGCTCCTGCAGTTGCTGCACCGCCTGCACCTGCTCCGAGTCCGGCAGCACCTGCATCACCCGCTCCTGCACCTACGTAAGTATTTGTTATCCACAGTTCTGTGTATAAGTGCAGAGATTTAATGGATTTCTCTTGGCATAGGCCTCCACCAGCTGCTGCAAACAGGTGATATATATGGACAGGCGGCATCCAACCTGGTAGCTGGAACAAATTTGGAGAGCACTGTTCAACAGTTGCTGGACATGGGTGGTGGTTCCTGGGACCGTGATAGCGTTACTCGTGCTCTCCGTGCTGCTTACAACAACCCCGAACGCGCTGTTGAGTATTTGTACTCGGTAAGTACACACATGCCTATGCGTATATATCTATATACTGATGTTTTGATGTTGTTATTCAGGGAATACCTGAGATGGCTGAGGTTGCACCCCGGTTGCTCGTCCGGTGCCAGCAGCGGCTCCTCCTGCTGCAGCGGTACCTCCAGCGGCTCCTACCGGTGGAGTAGCACCCCGCCTGCTGCAGCTCCCACCACTGGGCCCAATGCTGTGCCTTGGATCTCTTCCCTCAAGTACGTGATATAGTATGTATATATACTTCTCTTCCTCTTAGTCAAGTTGTTTGTACGTTTGTAGACGGACTATAACAAGATAAAATGAAAACGGTTAACATTTTGGTATAGGGAATGCCCGGTGTAAATGTCGGAGCTGGAAATGGCGCGTTGGATTTTCTCCGTAACAATCCGCAGGTTGTTCTAAGTTCTTTTCTTGACTTCTCTTGTCACATGCACACGTTTCGCGCGTACGCAAGTGTAACTATTGAATGAATTTCATTGCAGTTCCAGGCATTGAGGGCGATGGTTCAACAAAATCCTCAAATTTTACAGGTACGTTCACACACATATCTCTACGCACGTGGCCGATGTGTACTTTGTGTTTTAGCCCATGCTCCAAGAACTTGGGAGACAAAACCCGCAGCTGCTACGTCTTATCAATGACAATCAGGCTGAGTTTCTTCGCCTCATCAATGAAGCTGGCGAGGCTGGTGAAGGGTACGTGTATTCACATTATATCAATGCACATCTTATTCTGTTTTCCTTTGCAGCGAATTAGCAGCGATGCCACAGTCGATCAGCGTTACTCCTGAGGAAAGAGAAGCAATTGAAAGGGTAAGCATCATACATATGCACTGTATCATACACTTATACCTTACTGTGTATGGATGTTGTTACTATTAGATATGAGAGGGCAGAGATATACACATAGTCTACATTGCATACTTATAACTAAGCCCCAATGAGTTAACGGGATATTCCACCAACATGCGATACACATACATGTATATTGTGTGTGCGTGCAGTTGGAGGCGATGGGATTTGACAGAGCTCTGGTGATAGAGGCATTCCTGGCATGTGACAAGAACGAGCAATTGGCAGCAAACTACCTGCTTGAGCACGCAGGAGATTACGAGGATTAATTTGCGATAATCTAAAATTCTTGCTGTGCAACGGATGGTTTTATTCGAGATTAAAAAAAAAAAAGTTTGGTATATGCTAGTTGTGCTAATTGTATATTCCTTTTGGCTTTGCGAATATACGTTGATTTGGTATATAGCCCTATATAAACCTAAACGAATTAAGCGACTTAATTATATAATGATTAAGTGAATGAAGAAAGGTTATATGAAATATATGTTATATATTTTGTAAATAGTACTACATCAGAGTTAGCCACGTTAGATATCAAATATAGATATATATAAATATAGTTACACAAACAGGTATATGTATTGTTCATGTTAATCAAATTTCATATATAAAACATCGACTCACTGATAGATTCTTAAGTAGCCTCCTTCCTAGAGCTATGGATATCTATGTCTTTGTATGTGTTGAATCGTATATACACACGTATGTATAATGTGTATATAAACGTACATAGAAATGCACGTCACGCATGAACACATATATACATTCTCATACACATACATTTGTTCGCTTGTCTGTGTGTATGTGTGGGTGTCTCGCTTTGACTTGGAAAAATAATGTTATAAAAGACAATGGACAAATACTTGATTATAATAATAAATTTAAACGTTGTATTCAGTCAAGGACATCTTCGCAGTCGTGGATAGTATGCATATGCAGTGTATAGGTATGTACCTTACGAGATACACACACATTTGTTTGTGTGCTTTGTGATAGATGTCTTGGAACATTATATTTTTATAAAAAAACAAAACTAATAATAATGAGAAATTAAAGATTAAAACTGATATTTAAAGTCGCTTAAAAACTTCAAGAAGGACAGAAAGTGATAGTAAAAAGTCTTGCCAGTGGGAGTACTTTGATCCGTAGACCAACTGTATGCGTCGCCACAATAACGCAAAATCGCTCTCACGTAGCTCTCCTGTACCAATTACGATATATATTATATTATATATATATATAGAGAGAGAGAGAGAGAGAGAGAGAGAGAGAGAGAGAGAGAGAGAGAGAGAGAGAGATGAATTACCCATTGAAAAACCTTGATGCTCCAGGAGAGAGTGAAAATTCATTACTCTGCCTGGATGTTGCACTCAAGAAAAGAGCTGTTAATAAACTAAATTAGAATGCATATGGATGTTTATGTGCGTATTTGGGATTGGGATTCGAGGAAATGAGGAAAGTTTAATAAATTATTAACACACTGCTAAAACCTACTAAACAACACCTGAGAGAGATATGCTGCTAAAACCTACTTAAGGACGTTGTGTGGTTCACAAAATCATTAGTGAATTACTATATGAGAAGCACGTGATCAAACAAAGGCATCTCTCACACACACATACGCACCACTTTGTAAGATATGCATGTTTTCTACTCAATGTGAAAACTAACCAGATAAAATAAAAAGCACCCAAAACGAAGAGGAAGCCATGTTGTATTTGTGATGGAGAATATGAAGATCCACAAACGCTTATACAGTGTGTTACATGCCGTAGCGTGTACGCATGTATGTCATTCTGTAAACGTTCTATTGGGTAAGGAATTTTCTATGGACTGTATTAGATTTTTATACTGTATCACAATATGGAGCAACACTTTACCGGCCATTTTTAATATTGACTTTAAAATTATAAATTGATAGTTATCATCGTATATTCGATTTGACTACGTATAAAGAATTGAACATTAATTTTAATAAAAATAGATTATTAATTTAATACTTCATTTTATTATAATTTTAAACTTAACTTTAAAATTAACTTAAAATCACTTCTGAATTGGGATTTCTTATTTAATTAAGCCCCCTTCATATTCTTGACAGTTTTTTAACTGTGAATGGCCAAATCTAATGTGCATCTCAATTATAAGAACAAACTAAGCTGCACAAATTTAATCGCTTCTTTATTAAGGTTTAATTTTATATTTTATATTAAAACCTTTTTAATTTTAGTTAGTTGATTATGTATATAATATGGTACATTGTTTGCTAGAAGTTTCAGTATATGCACACACACACACATAATAGTATATTTATACATATATACATGTGTGCTTGTGGATTACTGTCTAAATTAATATAATTCTTTGGCCCCGTATAAAAATTAATAAACTTACACAAATTAATAATAAATAGAACTTTATCCATCTCAACAGTTTTGTAAATTAATTTTCATCATATATTAATTATAAAATAATGTAAATTCACATAAAAACACTTATTAAACATTAGCAAAGAAGTCAGAAATGCGCATATTATGCCGATTCTGTGTATGTGTTAAATATCAACTAATGGTTCTGATAGCTTTTTAGCTATTCCTTAAGAAATCATTAATATTTTTAATTAAAATAATAATTATAATATTTGGTATTTAAATATGAAAACAAAGAATAAAGTACTTACAATACTTTGCTTATAATTAGAGTTTGTATATGGTTGTGTGCGTGCTAAGTCATTAATCATTAATATTTTTATTTAACTAACTAGTCTAAATTAATAACATGCTTAAATTAATACTGCCACCTTAATCTCAACAGTATTAATTTAGACACGTCTTACTGTATATACTTTCAAATAATGGTTTTTAGCACGTGCAATTAAGTATCTTTAAAAAAGATGCACACACACTTCAATATCTTGTTAAGTATCTTGAAACTTTAGAGAAAAAAATAAATAAATAAAAATGAACATAAGGAATAAGACATTAATAATGGAAATAATTTTTAAACGTTTATTAAAATTTATTTAAGATTACTTTATATTACATTTACCTAACAGAGGAATGACATGGGTACCTGCGAAACAATGACCTAGGTTGACTAGGAGTGATTATGTTATTCATTGGAGGCACCAAATGAAGGATGACGAAGATGGCTTGGCTACTAAATCAAAGACTTGGCTATGTAATGTGACATGATAATTAAACAATGGTTGATATCTTTTTACTGATTGGGAAAGCTTTTTAGGTCATTAGAGTTAGCACTGAATAAAGTATGACAAGGATGACTTATTAGGTTACCAAACTGAGAATGACTTGGTTACATAATGATGACATGATATTGAAAATAGGGGATGATTTGTTTGCCAATTAGTAGAGTTATGTTGTTCATTAGAGTCACATCAAATGAAAGGACAATGGAGATGATGTGTCTATCAAGCTTGGTTACATAATGATGACATGGCTACCAAATGGGGATGAATTATTTTCCAACTTAAAGAGCTTATGTTATTCATTGAAGTTGGCATTAAATGAAGAACAACGGGACAACCTCATTACCAAACAAGGGATTATTTAGCTACATAAAGATGACTTGAATAGAAAGATGATTTAACTATATAAATAATGATGCCATGGTTATCGAACTGATTTAACTACATAATGATGTCATGGCTACTGAACGAGGATGATTTAGTTACATATCATACCAAACTGATTTAAACAGGGATGATTTAGTTATATAATAATACCAAATTGATTTAACTACATAATGATGTCATGGCTACCAAACTAGGATGATTTTAATTATGTAATGATAGCATGACTATCCAATGGAGATGATTTATGTCAAAGTCTTAACACAAAGGGCTAACAACATGGCAACATGTGGCTGTTAAGTGATCATTCGGCATCAATACCTTGTGTGAGCAACTTTAAGTCTTTCAAGACAACCACAAGAGCCTGACTTAGATGCTCAAATAAGCATAAGACTTAGGGTTTTACCTAAGTCTCTTAGAATGATTATCCCTTAAACTTTAGAGGATAATTCAAATAGACTTTTAGAATCGTGCCCCAAAAGACCTAGAAAGCTCATGCTTAACCCTATTAAGGAAATGTCAGAGTTTTTACCTGGTGCCACAAAGGCGGCTTGCTAGGTGCCAACCCTGAAATACCCCTCTTGGAAACCCCATGGAATCTGGTAAATAACCCTTATTAGGAACCCAAGCCCTAGGAACTCAAACCCCTAGCTGACTAAGTTCACAACGAGACTCACCTTGTGAATAATGATATGTTGACTAGTCGAGCTTTAGGTGTCGTTCCTAGCTTGGCGTGGTTGAGGCGGCCGGAGCAAGGCCTCAACCACTAGTTTTGCGGAACGTGAACTCGGGCAATGCCTTTGAGTTTGCGAGCAGTTTTCGAACCAAGGAATCTAACTAACTCTTTGGAAGTGATGTGCCCTATCTCAAAGGCAAGATCTTGCCAATGATAAGGATAGTTTAACCCTAGGGTGGGTTGTACCCCTGTCGTGTGGAAGTTTGGGCGGCACAACGAAAGGTTGCACTTTGACGACACAAGCTTAGCTTGCACTGGTAGGAGGTTAATAAGTTCTCTTTTGAACCCAGAAGCCTCACTACATATACTCTACCTTATTTATGTGACAGACCCCCCCCCCCCTTGTTTACCTAAGTGAGTAAGTGGGTTGGCACGGAAATGCCAGCCCTTAGAGAAAATAGTTGTCCTAACCTAACCCTAAACCTAACCCCTAGGGGGGGGGTTTAGGGCGTGGGGTTAGGGCAACCCTAGGGTGTCCCTAACCCTTATTTTGACAAGCTATATTTTGCGAAGAACCCTAACCTAGAACGTCAAAACGGGGGAGAGTTCTCTAAATGAAAGTGCTAGCTTCGCCTAGAGTTTCTTGCAAATACCTAACGACACCCGGCCGGACCATCACTAGATACCCAAGTGCACTATGCGGGCCTCTTTCTTCTACATCTAGGGTTCGTCACATAATCCAGTAGGTAACAACAATCAAACTCCAAAGTAAAGGGTCGAGTCATAGTAAAACCTATGACACACTCCCCGCCTTTGAAAATGTGAACGTCCTCATTGATGTCCAACTCCC
Source organism: Selaginella tamariscina (assembly GCA_003024785.1). Classification (NCBI taxonomy): domain Eukaryota; kingdom Viridiplantae; phylum Streptophyta; class Lycopodiopsida; order Selaginellales; family Selaginellaceae; genus Selaginella; species Selaginella tamariscina. The sequence goes on from PUQB01000163.1 coordinate 158,021, forward strand.
AAGACTAGACTAGGTTAAGAAAAATTAACTGAAAATAACGCTAATCACTCTATGCGGAGTCAGCAAAAAGTTTACAAGTTTTATTACTCCCCTTGCATTATGCGAAGCCGAATACTTCAGAACCATCGTTCACTGAGTGAGAACTCAACCGCCGGAGGTACCACCTGTGACATGAAGTCATTTGGAGACCTTTTGCACGTCTGCAAAGTCTGTCACCCGACACATACAACAAGTTAGTTAATTTCTTTTAGTTAACAAGAATTTATATTGGAGGCCTCTAGTTAATGTTGTCTGTCGGCCCCTAGGTTAAGAAGAAATAACTTTATTTCTTAATTAATTTGAGACCTTGCCTCAAACTCATTCACCAACTCCATTGCGTTTTGTAGATTCTCCAATGATTCCCATGTCGATTCGCACGCCGGATAGCATTTCCATTTAACGAGATACTCAAACTTACGTTTTCGCGGTCCATAAACTTTTCCTTTTGCCCAATATGGATTCGACTTCGTACTCCATACCTTCATGAACCAGCTTAGGGGGTGGACGTAAGTTTTCATATCTTTACGAATGTTTCTCATCCTTGTGGAATGGCTCGAGCAAAACTGACATGAAACACATTTGTATTGTTCCCAACTCTGGAGGAAGATCTAACTCATAAGCCACTTTCTCTACTTGCTTCACCACCTTGTATGGACCTATGTAGTGCGATAGAAATTTCTTCAAAGAGTCGTTGGAACCTTCAGGTTTTTGGTACTCAACAATACAATATCCCTAACCTGATACTCTACATCCCGCTGATGCTTATCGTATTGCTGACGATACCTTTCCTGTGCTGCAGCCATCGCTTGACAAGCAGCTTCCCATGTTCAATACAATTGTCCCGTGAACTCTGCTACAGATGGAACTCAATTGCTATCATCTTTCGGTAACACCATACTCTGAGGAATACCACCCTTATTCCCAATCAACACTTTCATCGGGCTACATCCATCACAGTGTGTGTTGAGTATTGTAACATATCTCAGCCATATCTAAGTGTTCAGCCCAATCAAGTTGATCACCTTGAACATAGCATCTGAGATAGTCCTCGATTTGTTAGTTCACTCTCTCCGTTTGACCATCAGTTTGCAGATGGTAGGCTGTACTAAACTTGAGCATCGTACCAAACTGCTTAAACAATGTTCCCCAAAACTTGCTCGTAAATCGAGGATCCTGATCTGAGATCATGGTTTCCGGTAGTCCGCGCACTCTTATGACTTCGTGGAAGAACAACTTCACTGCTTGAATTGCATTCACTGTCTCTATAGTTTGGAATGAAATGAGCAACCTTTGAAAACCAATCGACTACCACCATGAGCCACATTAAAACCACAAGATTTTGGCAATCCCATGATAAAGTCCAAAGTAACACTTTGAAATGGCCGCTCTGGAATCGGTATACACTACAACTTCCCAGCTTGTTTTTGCATTCGGCTTCTTCACTTGTTGGCATGTGGGGCATGTCTTGACATACTTGGCAACATCGTCTATCATACTCGGCCAATAGAATCCCTGTTTCAACAAAGCCAACGTCTTATGCCTTCCACCATGTCCTGCCAAAGAACTCCATCTCGTACCGCAAAATGCCTGTTTGAGTGCATCCATTCGACTTTCTATTCCTGCTGGAATATTACCATCTCTTCGTAACTGATGAACTTGTTTCCTCTTTGCCACCAGGCTCAAAGCCCTTCAAACTTGTCCTGAGGATACGCCGTCACAAATTCATCCACCAAAGTTGACACGGGTGCTGACATAAACGAAGATGACCCTTTCTACTGAGTGCATCAGCTACCACATTGTCCTTTCCCGCCTTATGTTGATTTCAGGCTGAAATCGTGCCAACTTCTGCTGCCATCTAGCATACTTTGGCGATAGCTTCGGCTGCGTTTCAAAATACCTTAGAGTTACACTATCTGTCCAAACCACAGTGCCATGACTTGGAAGATAATGACGCCAATACTCCAAGGAAGCAACAATAGCATACATCTCCTTTTCGTGAGTAGGCCATCGAGTTTGCGCGGCATCTAACTTCTTCGAGAAAAAGGACACTGGATGTCCTTTTGTTGCAATACACCACCAATTGCAAAGTCGGAAGCGTCACATTCTACTTCAAAGGGATCTTCAAAGATGGGCAACTGCAAAACTGGCTCAGAAGAGATAGCCTCTTTGAGTTTGACGAACGCACGTTGGCACTCTGGAGTCCAATGCCATGGAATGTTTTTCGTAAGATCTGTCAATGGGGCCGCTATTTCCGAGTAACCCTTTATGAATCTTCGGTAATACCCTGTCAGACCAAGAAATGATCTAACTTCATGCACATCTTTTAAAGTCATCCACTCGTAATAGCTTGAATTTTCTTTGGGTCCATGGCAACCTCCCCACCTGAGATCAAGTGTCCCAAGAAATCTATCTTGGTTTGACCAAATGCGCACTTGCTTTCTTTAGCATACAACTGGTTCTCTCTCAACCTCTGAAACACTTTTTCTAAGTGTTCCACATGTTCAATTGTCGAACTGAAAATCAGAATGTCATCAATATACACCACTACGAACTCGTCTAGATAGTCTCTAAACACATCATCCATCATTGTGCAAAAAGTTGCTGGAGCATTGCACAACCCGAATGGCAAGACTAGAAACTCAAATGATCCATAACGCGTTCGAAAAGCGGTCTTCTCAATGTCATTCTCTGCTACCCGAATCTGATGGTACCCGATCTCAAGTCTATTCTTGAAAAATACTTTGCTTTTGATAGCCTATCAAATAAGTCGTCCACTCGTGGAAGAGGATACTTATTTTTGATAGTTATCGCGTTCAGCTCGATAGTCCACACACATTCGCATCGTACCATCCTTTTTCATTACAAACAAGATAGGTGCACCATATGGTGATCGACTAGGTCGAATGTGTCCTCGACCAATCAATTCTGTCAGCTGTCTCTTCAATTCTACTAACTCTTGAGGATTCAACCGATATGGGGCTCTTGCCGGTGGAGACGAACCTGGCAAAATCTCTATCCTGTGGTCCACAGCTCGACGTGGAGGTAACTCGGCGGCAAGTCTTCTGGCAACACATCCTTAAACATGTTCAAGACTTCCAAAATAGGTTCAGGAACAGATTCTTGACCATCTCCTATTTTGACTTCACCAGTATCCAAAACCATTGCAAGAAACACACGTTCCCGATGTCTAACTGCCTTACGCAACTGAGTTAAGGTAAGGAACATAGGATTCCAATCCTTATCAGTTAGCGTTTCCATTTTGAGCGTGTTTTCTAATGTCTCTTTATCTGCTGCAAGCGTGATTCGATTATCTCCGAACCCCTCATTTCGATTACATGTTTATGGAACCATTCCATACCCAAAACAAAGTCAAACCCCGTCATATTCAAGACAACTAAGTCTAGCTTAGCCTTCCAATCTTTGATTTGGACAGGAACTGCCCTTGCTATATTATTAGTATTTTGAGAACCTTTGCCAAAATTGATCTTTATTTCACACATCTTTATTACATCCAAATTCAATCGACGAGCTAGACTAGTCGATATGAAGTTGTATGTTGCTCCAGTATCGATCATCATTCGGACTCGGTCCCCTCGTATCCTTCCTGTCAAATATAGCAAAGGGTCAGTTTTGTCTTGAATAGCGAATAAGGCAGGTTGTGTCTGGCACAACATTACCTCTTCTGACTCATCTTCCGGATCTTCAAGCGTTTCTGGTTCAGCAACTTCCTCTTCTACCATCGCCTTGAAATGTCCTGATTGTTGTGAGGGTGCCGACACTCTTTAGCAAAATGACCAGGCTTGTTACAATTATAACATTTCACACCCCGCCTGCGGAACGCGGGGGAGCAGACTTTGGAGCCGATCCTTTGGCTGCTGAGGAGGTGGTAACGCCAATGGTTTCCGAAATCCGGTGGGTCTTGATGTGTCCGAAAACTTGGAACTGCCGACAAAGGGACTTGCACTTCGAATTGATGGCGATTGATCTGGTCGCCTATCAAACCTTCTGAACCCAGACTTTGGAGGAAACTTCCTTGGTTTAGGTTTTGCTTCCTCCCCTTTGTACAAGTCTTCTAACGACATGCCATAAGCAACCTTTTGAGCTGCCTCTTGACATTCCCGATAGCTTGTTGGCTTGTACCTTAAGATTTCTCTTCGCGTCTTCTCATTCAAGCTAGCCATGAAGCAACTTCGAGCTTCATCATCGCTCATATTTGGCACCAATCGCCGTACACTTTCGAATCGATAAACGTGGTCCATGGACTTCCCCGAACTCCCTGTTGACAAAGTGCCAGGTCAGCACGCAATCGCAAACCGAGATCATCCGGCATATACTGCTTTTTGATCTCCTTTTTCATGTGCTTCCAGCTGTTTCGGTATCCACGTTCACCTTCAACAATTCGCCACCAAGTCTTAGCTTCTTCTTTAAGAAACTGCTTGGCACATGCAACCTTTTCTGTCTTTCTCACGGAAGCAGCCTCGAAATAGCTTTCCATATCATACAACCAGTCATCCAAAACCTTGTAATCCTTTGAACCCATGAAATTCGAAGGCTTTACCGGTTTGAATTTACTGGGACCTCCACCAACTACTTCCGTCGAAGAATCTGATTCAGAGGAACCTGACTCTGAGTCATGCTTCTTCTTCTTTTTCCGTGTGTCTGGTTGCGGAACATCTGGCACTGCAGTATTCGTAATCCGAACGGCAACATTATCGATTCGGTCGTTCAACCCAAACATCCCCTCGAAGTTCGTTTAGGGCATCCATCATTATTTCTCGCCAACCAGGTCGTCTCTAACCTAGGGGGTCGACCTGGATCAGCCTCATCCATCTCCTCATTTTGAGCCTCTGCGACAGCCCTCTCTGCCTCAGGCTCTGGTTGCTTTCTTTTGCTCATCGTATTGAACCCTAGTGTCAACACTCGAGAATATGCTTGGAATATTCCCAATGTGAAATTGGAAACACCCTGCACAGGTTGTACACCCACACACATCAGCTTAAACTAGCATAAGACTTTCGGACATACCTAGAATCTCACGCCGACTCACTGAGCAAGTGTTCTCCGAAGTTTGACAACTCACAGGATCAAACTCTCTGCGCAGAATACAGACATGTCAACCGAAAGCAATAGAGTATATCAAGAATTTAGAGTTATCTAAACATTGAAACACCTACGACTTAAGGCAGTCCTACTGACCAGAGAACTTGCTATACCAATTGTCAGAGTTTTTACCTGGTGCCACAAAGGCGGCTTGCCAGGTGCCAACCCTGGAATCCCCTCTCTGGAAACCCCACGGAATCTGGTAAAATAACCCGTATTAGGAACCCAAGCCTTAGGAACTCAAACCCCTAACTGACTAAGTCCACGAACGAGACTCACCTTGTGAATCAGGATACGGACTAGCCGAGCTTTAGGTGTCGTTCCTAGCTTGGCGTGGTTGAGGCGGCCGGAGCAAGGCCTCAACCACTAGTTTGCGGAACGTGAACTCGGGCAATGCCTTTGAGCTTGCGAGCAGGTTTTCGGACCAAGGAATCTGAACTAACTCCTTGGAAGTGACGTGCCCCTATCTCAAAGGCAAGATCCTGCCAACGATAAGGATAGTCTAACCCTAGGGTGGGTTGTACCCCTGTCGTGTGGAAGTTTGGGCGGCACAACGAGGGTTGCACCTTGACGACACAAGCTTAGCTTGCACCGGTAGGAGGTTAACGAGCTCTCTTTTGAACCCAGGAAGCCTCACTACATATACTCTACCTTATTTATGTGACGGACCCCCCCCCCTGTTTACCTAAATGAGTAAGTGGGCTGGCACGGAAATGCCAGCCCTTAGAGAAAATGGTTGTCCTAACCTAACCCTAAACCTAACCCCTAGGGGGGGGTTTAGGGCGTGGGGTTAGGGCAACCCTAGGGGTGTCCCTAACCCTTATTTTGACAAGCTATATTTGCGAAGAACCCTAACCTGAACGTCAAAACGGGGAGAGTTCTCTAAATGGAAGTGCTAGCTTCGCCTAGAGTTTCTTGCAAATACCTAACGACACCCGGCCGGACCATCACTAGATACCCAAGTGCACTATGCGGGCCTGTTTCTTCTACATCTAGGGTTCGTCACATAATCCAGTAGGTAACAACAGTCAAACCCCAAAGTAAAGGGTCGAGTCATAGTAAAAACTATGACAGGAAACATGCATTTTACATACCCCCATGACAAAGTCAAAGCATTATGAGTTACCCATTGAGGAATCACCCTCATTGGAAAGTACAATCTCTTTAGGGAGACAAGGGGTGACTAACCCCGATAAAAAAACTCTCTAAAGTTAAATTTGGATAACCCTAAGTACACAACCCCACAAAGTGCCTCACAAAAAAGCTTTTGCTAATGAGCTTAGGTTGTTCAACTCACATGGATCTTAAGGAGAACACCCTTAGCTAAGTGTGCCAATAGCACACTTAATTACGAAGACCTAACCACTCTTAAGCAATTGCCTAAGGTTTAGCACCCTAATGTAAGCACAAGCATACTTACTTGCTAGAGTATCCAACCCTTTAACATTAAACCCATGAGCCAACTCCAAAGGGTGTGCCTTAGGCGTTATACTGTATGCTATCTAGTCTAGTGTCACATCTTCATGTGACACTATTTCTAAAGATGTGAGTTATCTCACCATACCCCTCCAAATTCAAGAGTTACACATGTGGCTCACAAATGCCACCTTTAGAACCATTATATAAATTCTCAAGAACTTAGTAAAAAGAACTTGTCAACCAAGATTGCATGTCCATATTGGACAAGGACACAAATGTGCCCTGTTTAATTATGAGTGATACTCTTAATTTGACATGGAAGAGAAAGCTAGAGACATACCTTAACCTCTAACCCTTGGAACATGCACTCTAACAAGATTTTCAGGCATTAATTTGTCAATGTTAAGGGTAGGTGGGACATACCTTTATTGTCTGGAAGTTGAGGTGGAACAACATAGGGTTGTGCCTTGACTACACAAGCTACAACTTACATAAGTAGAAGAATAATGAGCTTAATTGTCAGAGTTTTTACTTGGTGCCACAAAGGCAGCTTGCCAAATGCCAACTCTGGAATCCCCTCTTAGAAACCCCCATGGAATCTAGTAAAGTAACCTATATTAGGACTCATTCCCTAGGAACCTAAACCCACAGTTGGCTAAGTTCATGAATGAGGCTCACCTTGTGAATCACGATACATGACCAATCGAGCTATAGATGTTGTTCCTAGCTTGATGTAGTTGAGGCAGTCGGAGCAAGGCCTCAACTATTAGTTCTACAAAACGTGAACTCGGGTAATGCATTTGAGCTTGCGAGCAAGTTTTCGAATCAAGGAATTTGACTAACTCTTTGGAAGTGACATACTCGGTCATAAAGGCAAAATCCTGCCAACGATAAGGGTAGGTTAACCCCAAGGTGGATGTAACCCTATCGTGTGGAAGTTAGGGCGGCACAATGACGACACAAGCTTAGCTTGCACTAGTAAGAGGTTAACAAGCTCTTTTTTAAACCTAAGAAGCCTCACTACATATACTCTACCTTAATTATGTGACAGAGCCCCCCTCGGTTTTCCTAAAAGAGTAAGTGGGTTGGCACGGAAATGCCAGCCCCTAGTGAAAATAAGTTCCCTAACCTAACCCTAAACTTAACCCCAAGTATTAGGGAGTGGGGTTAGGGCAACCTAGGATTTGGTCAACCCTAAGGGTGTCCCTAACCCTTTTGACAAGCTATACTTCGCAAGCAACCTACCTTGGAACATCAAACTGGGGGAGAGTTTTCTAGAAGGTAAGTACTACCTTTGCCTAGAGTTTTCTCAAGGTATTTAATGACAACTGGTTGGACTACCCCTAAAACCTTAAGTGCACTAAGCAAGGCTGTTTCTCACTACGTCACATAATTCAATAAGTAACAACAATCAACCTCCAAAGTAAAGGGTCAAGTCATGAACCCATGAACTCTCATACATATATTACTTAATATATGTGATAGAACCCCCTCCCCCATGTCTTTCTGTTTTATAAAGTGGGTTAGCACAAAATATCATTCCCAATGAAACTATACTTCATTTTATGAGTTTAACTTAACGACCCATCGACCCCTAAACTATAACCCAAGGAGGGTTAAGACAACTTTAGGGTTAGGCCAACCCTAGGGGTATTTCTAAACATATTTGATATGTCGAAGTCACTAGAACCAATTATAAACATAACCAGGACACGGAAAATTAGGGTAAGAATTTCTAAATAGAAGTACTAGTTTCGCATAGAGTTTCCTGTAAGTATTTAACAACCCCTAACCGAACCATCACTAAATACGTAAGTGCACCTAGCGAGCTTGTTTCCTCAATATCCAAAGCTTGTCAATATAGTTTAATAAATAACAATAGTTAACATTCAAAGTAAAGAAGAGTCATAATAAAATATGATAATTTGGCTTGGAGTTGGTATAAATTACTATAATGAATTGAAATCTAGGTCTATTTTGTGTTAAAAAATTATTTGGTGTTGGAGTCAACAATTGAACCTAGGTCTATTTTGTAACCTATATGTACCACTAGTGCCGACTGGAATAAGTTATTTCAACCATTGGAGTGGTATAATATATTAGAAAGTGCAATGCCTAGAACTTATTTTATAACAAAAATTTATTCTACCACTAATGGTGACTGTTAGAGTAGTACTTAGGCATCATAGAATTCTAAGTTTACACGTGTTTCATTAGGAAAGTATAATGGGAAAAATACCAAAAACAATATATATGATGAAAAATACGAGAGTTAGAGAAGAACATAGAATTACGAGTCAACCATAATACGAGGATGATTCAGGTATTAGTGGTAGTTCCAGAGGGAACAAGAATATGGTAGAACCGGAATACGGCAGTTCCAGAGAGAATCAAAATACAACAGTTCCAGAGAGAATCGGAATATGGCAGTTTCGGATATCAACGTATTACGTCCAAGGGAGCAGTTATCATAACGACATTAAGGAAATTACGCAACCAACTGGATAAGATTCAAAGGAAGTTACGATACTGAACGTACTGGACTAGAAGTGTGGGTATTGTTCCACAACCCGATACAGGATACAGGATTCCGGATACAGGATACAGGATACAGGATACGGGTTTACAGGATATACCTACAGGATATGCTTGCAGGATATTCCTGCAGGATATACCTACAGGATATTCCTATAGGATATGCCTATAGGATATGCTACAGGATATGCCTAGAGGATAAGGGTCACTATTCTTAGCTCATGACTAGATTAGACTCATGACCAGATTAGCTTGGAGTTGTGAGCATAAAAGCTCCGACCTAATTGTTGTACAATTAGTTACTATCAACTCCAGTCTTACTACGATCAATCTTGTCTTGTCTTGTTCTTGTCTTGCTCCTTGCTTCTTGTTCTCCTGTCTCGCTCCTGGATCTTGTCCTGCTCCTGTCCTGCTCTCGGATCATGTCCTGATCCTGTCTTGTTCCTGGATCCTGTCCTGATCCTGTCTTGTTCCTGGATCCTATCCTGCTCTCTGTCCTGCTCCTGAGTCAAGCCTTCTTGTTCTTGGAATCCTGCTCTCTTCCTGGTTCCTGGATCATGGCTTGACATGTATAAATAGATGAAGTTAGGAGTAAGAAAGCATCCCGAGGTATACTGAATATTGTACTATGTTTTGACAATATATCTCTCCTCTTACTCTCACTCTTCGGTATCTTACTTGATTCTTTGATTTTTACTTCTCATTTCTACTGCGTTCGGGATCCACAGTACTACTTGCTATATCTATTCTCTTCTTACTTCTTTATAGTGTCTTACTTGATTCCTTGATTTCTACTTCTTAATTCTGCTCGCGTTGAGATCTGCAGTACTACTACTTGCTATTTCTTTCTCTTCTCACTCCCGTTTGACCATCTGAGGATTGGTTTCTAGTCTTGTGTCAGTCTGTCATATTTCTGCTATACCCCTTGTTGTGGGTTTGTCTGTCTGTCTGTCTGTCACCCTTATTACAGGTTTGTCTATCTATCTGTCACCCTTATTACAGGTTTGTCTATCTATCTGTCACCCTTATTACGGGTCTGTTTGTGAGTTTGTCACCCTTATTACGGGTCTATCTATTTGTCTGTCACCCTTATTACGGGTTTGTTTATATGTTATACCCTTATTATGGGTATGTGTTAGTACTATATTACGTGTTATCTTAGTCTTTTCCTTTTATTTCTACTGTGATGGGATCCGCAGTTTTACCTGCTACATACCTTGCCATCCTTACCCTTTCCCGACCTTCTAAAGTCTGATTTATTCTCTATCTCACTTCCCTTATTTCAATACTCCCTTATTACGGGATTGCGGTGGCGACCACTGTTATGTTTAGATCGTAGGAATTTCTAGGTTCAACAGTGACTCAAAAAGATTATGCTAACCATTAAAGTCGACACAATATGTTGAAAAAGTGCATTACCTAAGAATCGAACTTAGGTTGTGGCAAAGAATGATTCTACCACTAGTGCCCATTGGAGATCTCAATCCAAAGTGCAAGCAAAATTTATTCTACCACTAATGGTGACTCAAAAAGATTATCCTAATCATTGAAGTTGACATAATATGTTGGAAAAGTGCATTACTTAATAATCAAACTTAGGACTTGACAAAAATTATTCACCATTTATGCCCATTGGAAGATCTCAAATCTAAAATGTTAAAATAGTGTATTGCTTAGGAATCAAGCTTAAGTCTATTTGTGGTAGAAATTAAAAACTTATGTCAAACATTAGGGATGACTAGGATGACTAGGAGAGATTTTGCCAACCATTGGAGTTAACATAAAAATGTTAGATTTTGTAGCAAGAAATTATTCTATCACAGTTAGTGCACAACTTAATTTTTTAGTGCAATGATAAAAGTTTAAACACTATGCTCAATGTTTGTCATAAGCAAGAACTCACCATATTAATTTTATGTGTTTTATGTATCCGAAGCAAGAGCTTTTCATCAAGTATTCAAGAATGGTAACAAAATAAAAAATTAAAGAAAGAAGCTATTTATTTCACTTCATGCAATTTATTAATGGAAAGTCCGTATTGCCATTTAGCATTGTCAATCTAGTTGACAAGGAGAAACACCTAACAAGTCATTAATTCACTTTGTTGACTAGTATTCATGTAAACAAACCTCGGCAAAAGCATTGTAGGCCTTACCATTAAAGAACTTCAGTTTGGGATTCAATTTACATTGTCGGAAACATATACACATGTATGATCTTTTGCTCGGCATATGCTTGCTTCCAATGATGGGAACCACTAGTCATAGACTAGGGATGTCATATAGGATATATGTATTTTTGTTTAATCCTATATTTCATGTCGTTATTATAAATATAATATGACCACATGTTCATGTGTGAGTGTGCATATGTGTTTCACTATGTACAAAAGCTAACATAAACATAACATTAACTACAATTCATGACCACATATACAGTTGAAAAAGTCATTTGAGTTCAAACCATAATCTATAAGAACGAGTCATTGCAAATGATTTTTCATCTAATTTGTGTCTATACCCACGCGGGCACACACATACACATATATATGCCACAACAATTTTGAAAAAAAATAAAAAAGAAGTAACAAATACATTCCAACAAACACATACATACATTACACATGCACTCTATAAACAAATAAGCACACACCTACAATGGACAAATACAAATATAAGAAGTCATTAGTTTGTGCAAGTGTCTATGTCTTTCTGCATGGAAATTAATTTAGAATGTAATTAATTTATAAAAATTATTGCCTGCCACGCCCATGCACACACACACAATTTATGTGTATCATGTATATGTACTAGACCCCTTAATCACATGTGTACAACCATGCGTCTCTAGGTCGCCTTTGGCCTGATGACATGTGATGCAAGTACAACCATGCAGTCAAAGTGTAGATAGCCTCTAAGCTTGGTGTGAGCCATGCATGTGTAGATTGCCTTTGAGTTGCACCTATCATGAGTGACCCTTAGAGGAAGGTATAGTGAATGAGGGCATCCACTCTCTCAAAGGGGTTGTCAGAGTTTTTACCTGGTGCCACAAAGGCGGCTTGCCAGGTGCCAACCCTGGAATCCCCTCTGGAAACCCACGGAATCTGGTAAAGTAATCCATATTAGGAACCCAACTCTTAGGAACTTAAACCCTAACTGACCAAGTCCACGAACGAGACTCACCTTGTGAATCAGGATGCACGAATTGGCCGAGTTATAGGTGTTGTTCCTAGCTTGGCGTGGTTGAGGCGGCCGGAGCAAGGCCTCAACCACTAGTTCTGCGGAACGTGAACTCGGGCAATACCTTTGAGCTTGCGAGCAGGTTTTCGGACCAAGGAATTTGGCTAACTCCTTGGAAAGTGACATGCCCTTGTCTCCAAAGGCAAGATCCTGCCAACGATAAGGATAGTCTAACCCTAGGGTGGGTTGTACCCCTGTCGTGTGGAAGTTTGGGCGGCACAACAGAGGGTTGCACCTTGACGACACAAGCTTAGCTTGCACCGGTTAGGAGGTTAACGAGCTCTCTTTTGAACCCAGGAAGCCTCACTACATATACTCTACCTTATTTATGTGACGGACCCCCCCCCCCCCTGTTTACCTAAATGAGTAAGTGGGCTGGCACGGAAATGCCAGCCCTTAGAGAAAATGGTTGTCCTAACCTAATCCTAAACCTAACCCCTAGGGGGGGGTTTAGGACGTGGGGTTAGGGCAACCCTAGGGTTAGGTCAACCCTAGGGGTGTCTCTAACCCTTATTTTGACAGCTATAATCAGCGAAGAAACCCTAACCTGGAACGTCAAAATGGGGGAGGGTTCTCTAAATGGAAGTGCTAGCTTCGCCTAGAGTTTCTTGCAAATACCTAATGACACCGGCCGGACCATCACTAGATACCCAAGTGCACTATGCGGGCCTGTTTCTTCTACATCTAGGGTTCGTCACATAATCCAGTAGGTAACAACAGTCAAACCCCAAAGTAAAGTCGAGTCATAGTAAAAACTATGACAGGGGTGGGAGAGTGTCATAGTTTCTAACCTGGTGGTTCATCCTTGGAGGAAGGCATAGTGGACTAGGGCATGCACTCTCTCAAAGGGGTGGAAAGTGTTATATTCTAACCTAGTGAGTTCATCCACGGACTCAAGGGTTGCTACTGCCACCTCCTTCCTTTAGTCACTTATGATAGGCCTTACATTGAAAATCCCCTATGGATCCCATGCCCACTACTCCCCTTCTCTATTGAGTGAAGCACAAGAGGCCTACTCGCTAGTGGTGAGAATGACATCAACATCATTGTGGTAGATCTCGTGTTATCAACAAGATGATTTTGTCTAGTAGGATTAGCTCACTCACTTGGTGTATGAGTTTATAAGCTTGTCCCTAATGAGAATTGAATTTAGGATAGCTCTCATTACCATTACAATAAGTTTTTACTCGAAGGGCCAACACATGGCAACACATGACTGCTAAGAGACCGTTCCCAGCGTCATCATTCTATGTGAGCAACATTAAGTCTTTTCAAGACAATTCTAAAAGTCTGACTTAAATGCCCAAATAGGCATGAGACTTATAATGACTAAGTGTCAGAGTTTTAACTTGGAGGGCTAACACATGGCTGTCAAGTGGCCTTCC